>CABHPR010128989.1:14893-38242 GCA_902168415.1 Peromyscus melanophrys
CTGTCTCTGTCTCTCTCTCTGTCTCTCTCTCTCTCTCTCTCTGTGTGTGTGTGTGTGTGTGTGTGTGTGTGTGTGTGTGTGTGTGTGTTTTGTAATGGTGCAGGTGTCAATCTAGGGGATGTCTGAGATATTTCCCTGGAAACAAATTGACTCCTGGGTGAAACAAGACCACACAGAAGACAAAATCAAAGTAACAGCCTTTTCAGCTTTAGAATGGGATCAGGGGCCGAAACTGGGAATCACCTAGTGGACTCTGGCTTAAGTATTGTATAGTCCCCCTGGAGCCCTCCCCTTCCCCTTACTGATTCACTATGACATGGGCCAACATGACTTCCCACCATTTCTCCTCACAGTGTCTCAGGAAACCCACTGCTTTCATTTTTCTTTTCTATGTCCACTAACTCTCTTTGAAGGTGTCTACCTCAATCCATCTCCATTGTTTTATTTTTTGAGACAGTATCTGGCTGAATCTGAAGGTCATTCTAAATAGAAAGCTTTTTGTGGTATTTTCTTGTTGTTTGTTTGCTTTGTCAACTAGAAAATAAGCTAGAATCCTCAAGTAAGGAACTTCAGTGGATAAAATGGCTCCCACCGATTTTCCTGTAGGCAAGTCTGTGGGGGTATTTTATTGATTGGTGATTGATGTGGAAGGGCCCAGCCCATAGTGCGTGGTGCCACCCCTGAACAGATAATCCTTACTGATATAAGAAAGCAACATGAGCAAGCTGTGGAGATTAAGTCCGTAAGCATTGTTATTCTTTGATCTGTGCTTCCGTTCCCATCTCTAGATTATTGACTCCAATTTCTAAAATTCCCAAATAAATATTATTTCTATTGTATTATAGTAAAAGAAGTTATAACAAGGAGACCAGACCCAGGGCATGGGTAATGTTATGCTACATAAGAACCCAAACTACCTGACTCCAGAGGCTGGGTGCTGTGGTATAGCAAATATGAGTGTCCTCACTCCCTATTGGAATCATGGCCCTCAGTGTGTTGCTAATGATGTAGCACCTTCAAGAGTTTGACCCTTGGGGTGTCAAGGTATCTTCAAGTCAAACAGAGGGCAATGGGATCCCAGTGTCTCTACTGTCTGACATATTTGATCCTTTGCCTACATTTCTTCTGGTAACTGAGATGCTATCTGCCATTCCTTGTGAGGTCATCATTGATTGGAACCAATGCTGATGTCTATCCTCCAGTCTATAAAACTATGAGATAAATAACCTCTTTCCTTTATGAAGTTAGTCTACTCAGGTATTTCATTATAGTAACAACATATACAATATTACACTGTGCAAATAATTCTAAGGTGTTCTGTAGCATGAATTTTAAAGGGTCTTAATAAAAACAAACCCAGGGCCAGGAATTGGGGTGAATGCTGGAAGATCAGAAAAGCAGAACAAGTCACAGCTACCTCACCTTGCCAGTTCCTCAGCTGATCCTGTTTCCTCAGACTGGAAGCCTCTGAGTCCTTATCCAGATGGATCTCAGCTGAACTGCTTCTCAAAAGTCTAAAAGCTTAACCAGCATCTAGTTCCTCATCCTCATGCCTTAAATACCTTCCTGCTTTCTGCCATCAGTTCCTGGGATTAAAGGCGTGAGTCACCATGCCTAGCTGCTTCCAGTGTGGCCTTGAACTCACACAGATACAGGCAGATCTCTGCCTCTGGAATGCTAGGATTAAAGGCATGTGTGCCACTATTTTCTGGCCTCTATATCTAGTGGCTGTTCTGTTCTCTGACCATAGATAAGTTTATTAGGGTGCACAATATTTTGGGGAACAATACCACCACAGTGTTCTTTCTCTTTAATACATCAGAAAGTCATTTTTATGGCTCTTAATGTTGTATTTAATCACATCTACTGTAAAAAGAAAATAATGTAGCCATCCCTTTTCAGCATAGTTTTTTTATATGACATAATTCTTTGTTAATTCTTTGGGAATTTGACATCATGCAGCCCAATCTTACTTACCTCCCAATCCCTCTGTATCTGCCCCTCACCTTGCAGCATCCCTCCAAAAAGAAACCCTTCCCCTCAATAAGTTAATTAAAGACAAAACAAAACAACAACAACAACAACAAAACACTTTACTCCACTGTCTTTCCCACATATCCAACACCTCTTCATTTGTCCTAGTGGCATTGGGAGCTGCAATGTGTCACACAGTGTGTCCTTTTGTACAATCAGCCCCACCCACAAGTGTTCATTGAAATGAGTCATTCATCTGGTTTAAGGTCTCTGGCCTCTAGCACACCATCATCACTGGACCCACACTAAAACTCCTCTCTGAAATCCTGCTGTTGTCCCTAGTCATGGAGATCCTGTGGCTATCATTCTTCAGGACTATCTTCTTGTAATATAATATCTAAAATAATACTTGAGTTTTATTCAAAAGTCTGTGAACCTCTCTTGAAATATTGAGATTGGAATTCCTGTATGGCACGGACATAGGAAGTTTTGATTTAATATACTTCTCTGACTAGCTCATCACACTTCTTTTATAATATTAAAAAGTCAGGAGAGTTATATTCAGGCGATGGTCTAGGGAGTAACATTATTGAAATATTCATCAAAGGTGTGAGTATGAGCTTGAGAAGAAGATGTCTGTAGTTCTTCAGGAAGGCACTCATGTTGCTGACATCATTTTACAAAGAAAATATTTTGTCTCTGTGCACACATAACTTGCAAGTGCAATTCTATAAACATGTTAAAAACACAAACTAAAGCTACACTGCAGCAGGACACAGTCTTAATCACTCATTTGTGCACAAATTATAACATTAATTATTGAATGCTAAATACATCCTAAGAGCATGTGTTCTGGACAAGATACAACTCTGGGTTCTAAGCCTTTCAATCCTGGTGGTCAAGATGACAATGAGAGCTCTTAGGCTGTGTTCTCTTGACTGTTCCCAGGACAAGGAGAACCCTTCTCTGTGGAAACAGAGGATAATGGGGCAAAAAGACAACTGGTCTTGCACAGATAGACCCTGATTCATAAAAGAGGTAACTCTTGAATTGAGTGTCATAGGTGACGTTTGTGGAATAAATTCAAATCCCAAGAAACTCACTTAAATGATATCCTTCAATTTTAAATTTATTGTTTATTAATGTTGAAATAAAACACAACTTTTTCTCCAAAGGAAGGATGAAATTTTTTCTGAGTCAAATATGAATGATCTTGGACTTGACACAGAGGTTCTTCTGGCTCTGTATGGCATGTTTCATCATGAAACTTGCTATGTAAGATGTTATTAGTCACAGAATAAAAGACACTCATAAGTCAATGTACATACAGAGTGCATTGGTGCCGTCATTACATAAGTAGGTTGCACAAAATGAGGAATTTTCTTCCGTAGATTTCAGATGCTCTTTGATAACACTCTTAGCTTTTGAGTTAGTGGAAACTAGTGGTCTATACCGAATATGTTTCAAGGATTTTAGTTGATATTCACCAGGGTACAAAGTAAGATGCAGATATGGGTGGCAAACAGTTCCACCCCATCTAATCTAGTGGCAATTCCCCACAGGTATGTGCTAAAACTCCCTTAATCTAAATAATTTCTTGCATGTGTGCCCAGAGGCTTTTCCACCACATAATTTGGATCTTATCATATAGACAATTAACACTAACCAATATAATTTCCAGTTATCTTAATTAGAACACACTACGTATTTCCTACTTCAAGTTTAACTGGCAGTCATCATAAAAACTTGAGATATACTGAGGAATTCTGAGAGACAGAAAATAACATTCTTGTTTCCTGTTTGAAGTTAAGTTAGTTGGAAGATTGAAGTGACTGCTTGAAGAATTTCTAATGAGAAAATGGAAGACAGAGGGTGCAGGGGCTTCGGCATGTTGATATATAGGTGTCTGTGCTTCCTTTGTTAAGAGGACAATAAACACAATAAGGAAGTTGTGGGGTTGCTTTGAAAATTACTCTTTTCAAGTATTGTCAGACACTATTAGCTTCTAGTTTCCAATACTAAATGCTATTAAATAATACAGATGTTTCCAAAAAGTAAAATAATCTATTTATTATATTTAATATTTCTCAGTTTTAAGTTACTGACTTACCACATCACTGTTCTCTTCAAAGCTAAAACAGTTGCAGTTATTTCTTTGAAATGCATAACATTCTTTGGTGTATAGCCATGTTCCTGGCCAACCTGTCATTTCCCATAATGATCATTTATGATCTTGTCAGAGAGGAAATCAGCTGGAGCATTTTGATGCCTTACATTTGCCTGAATTTTATATTGTTTGCTTTAACATCCAGTGTCTGGTAGAGAGACTGTGTTTTCTGTAAATCTGAATTTTCTTTATTGATTGATTAGTTTTTGTGCTTCAATCAAAAAGATACTAGTACAGATGTAAATGCCAAGAGGCAAAAGGCATGAGGGTAGACATATAAATCTCTGACACATAAATTTCAGATCAATAAAGCATATTCTTGAAATCAATTTAATTAGTTATCTTTGAGAACATATGCGGAACTAAGTGTCTGTGCAGATACAAATTTTCTGAAAAACATGACTTATTTTGAAAAATAGATCTATTTATGGGTTCAAAGTGAAAGTGTATGAAAACTATGCTGTAAGTTAAATACTATACAGCATAGAACTTTATGATGACAAAGCTCCTGCATTGTCCTTGAAGATGCTGATTAGGCTTATAAGATACAGAGCTAGGATAGTTTTGGTAAACATACTTAATATGGATATAGGAATGCATGATTGAGCTTTAATCAGAAATGAGATGGGGGAAGTTTGGTTCATTATTGGTGGAGTCTACAGTACATTACATGCATAATTATAGTCTGTGTCATATTGCTTTTCCCCTTTGATGTATCAGCAAACAGTGAAAAGTAACCAGCCAATTAATCAGTGTTAAACCTAATAAGAGATGTTATCATGGAAATGGATATTGGTAGCAGCAATCTAACTTAAAAATTCCGTTATATTCATTTAACAGTGTTGATCGGATATTTGCATTGCTTATATAAAATATAATGCTAGTGAAGTCAAGGAAACTACTGTGTTCTCTAACTTAAATGTTCAAATACAGATTCATTATGAAAACATTTTTTCTAGTTCCTATTACTAAAGCCAAATCTCTAGATAACAATTAACTCAGATCTTGGGCACATGGGATCTTAAGCAGTTTTAGGTCACCTTGGGTAAATATTTAACCTCTTCAAGAATCAGTCCACACCATTAAAAAGTGATCAAAGTAGTATTCATAACCAGCATTACTATAAATGTTAAACTATGTATTATGCATCTGTGATGGTTAACCTTGCTTGACAATTTAGTAGGATCACCTCAAACATCTGGTGCATCTGTGAGGGTATTTCCACAGACATTTAACTGATGAGGGAGACCAACTCTGAACGTGAGTCACAACATCCTGTGGGCAGAGGTCCCAGAGTGAATAAAAAGTAGAAAGCCAGTGAAGCACAGTTGTTCATCTCCCGGCTTTATTCACTTTGAATACAATGTACGCAGCAACATCACTCTTCTGCAGCCAACCCTCCCCTGCCATAAGTAAAGATAAACCCTTCCTACCTGAAGCTGCATTGGGGAGTTATTATGTCACAGAAACCAGGACAGCAGCTAATACAAAGACATACACATCACAAGCACTATGAAAGAAACACCTTTTTGATGGTTGTGAAGAATAAAAAATGAATATACAAATAACCATAAGTTCTGATGACTACGTTAAGAAGTCTTTCATTTCTAAACTTACCTTTCTCTCCTACACAGTAGTGTCCTTGATTTGAACAAACTCTTAATAATCTTGACTGGTCTTTCCATAACTACTTTTATTATTATCTAATTTAGTTTTTTTTATCTTAAAGCTGAATAACTTTTAAAACTACACACCAATAGTTGCATTAGTCTGTTTAAAACTCTGAATAGCAAATTATTGTCAGGACAGAACTCAAATGTATGATAAAAAGGAGACGGCACAAGACAAACTCTTATGCTGTCAGCCCTAGGCTCATCTTGGGATATTATTCTTAGAAGTCTGAGTCCATGTCACTCAACCTCTGTTTGGATTGCCACTGTTCTAGATATTTGCACCACCTATTACTCAAAGTCTTTTCCTCTTCCACAGCTACCTGCTAATCTCATCTCTCTTTACCCTGGGTGTCACTACTGAACTTCCTATTTCCATTTCTCTTTTGTTATTACTGTAGTGTAATCAGAATGCTGTCAGTAATGGGTCAGGCAGTGTCTACTAAGCTTCCCTCATTAACTTATGTTGAACTGAATGCAAAAGCAGAGTGGTACCTATTTATAAAGAATAATAAAAATAATGTTTCTTTTTTCTTTAATTGTTTTCACATTATACATTTTGATCATATTTTTTCTGCTATCCCAGTTCCTCCAATATCTTCTTCACCTCCTTCCAATCCAACTTCATGTTACTCTCTCTCTCTTTTCAAAAACAAAACAAAACAAAACCCAATCCAAAACAAAACAAACAAAACCCCAAATACAAAACAAAAGCACATTAAAAACACAGACTATGTTTGGTCAACTACTCCTGGGCATAGGGCCTTCCCTGAAGTGCAATTCATATACCCAGTGACACTCCACTGGACAAAACCGGTTTTCCATTTCCCAGTGGATATCAATTGTAAATGGCCTCTTGGTTCTGTGTGGGAGTTCAGAGCACTCAGTCCTAAATGGGATTTCTTCACCAAACCCCTTCAGGCAAGGCTTTAGGATCTATGCAGAGAGGACTGTAAGGCAGGAGCAATTATGCAGACACAGCAGGGCTGACACATGGGAACTCACAGAGACTATGACAGCGTGCACAAGTTCAAACCAGACAAAACCCCAGCACAGGGAAAGGAAAGCAGACCCAAAGAAATGTACATTTAAGTGGTGACTAATATTATCTGTGTTGAAGGATTATTTTATTTTTACATTTTTCCATCTTTTATAATTATTTCTCACCAAAGGTATTCCCCAAGTATTGACATCACATTGAACCTCTTAGAAATGCCAAATATCACTTTTGTGTGGTGGACACACTTGAATTCCAGTACTCCCTGAGCTGAAAATCATAAGTTCAAAGGCAGCCTGGAGAACATTATAAGAAAAAATAATATATAATATCAGGTTGTAATCAGATCAAATGAATCAGAGTATTAACTAAAATAGCAAAGTAGTTTGAATCAAATTACATATGAATAGCATTGATTTCTATTTACTCACATAACCAGAAAACAATGAAGTAATTGTTTTAGTAAAAAGGTTATTGGAAGTATTTTGGAATTAATAAGGCAGAGTTTGGGGAAAAGATGTTATTGTTAGTAACAACAGTAACTAGTTAGTAAAATTATCAGGAAGATGATATTGTTAATAACTTCATAATTTTGTTTTATGTAGGTGAGGTAATAGAGATGGATTTTACTTTTAATTACAATATTGATAACATTGTATATATTTCTCCAAAGCATATGTATTTAAAACAATTTTGAGAATTTCATATATGAGTATTATATTTATATCTTTTCCCCCCTTCTCTCCCCTCCATCCAACTCCTCCAATGCTACTGTTAGTTATTTGGCGGTGCTCTTACCCTGCGAGGAAATGTCACGAAACATGACAGAATCCACTAACAAGAGTTAATCTTAAGATAAGAAAGAGAGACAGATGTGCTCAGGCCTGCAGGAAAGAAACGTGCATAAGGAGAGGAGCCGGGGAATATGGCGCCGGCTTATAAATGCATACACAGGCTCATGTGGCTACTCCACGCATGCGCGTAGATCACATGGTTGCACTGTGCGCTTTACGCAACCACACAAAGCCATGGAGTCCTGGTCACGAGAGACGTTTTGACTGGGAAATGGCTATTTTGACCCGGAATTGACTATTTTGACCCAGAAATGGCTAGGCGGAAGTGTCAAATGAACCCACTGAGTTCATTTGATATTGCCCAGTATATGTGTTTAGGCTGACTACTTGGGATTTTATAACCACTGGGTTTTTAATCCCCGAAGGAGACAGATTGTCTCTCTTCCTGCAGCTATTAATTACCTATAACTCTTCATCTAGGCTTGAGGGCTTAAAAAAATTTCTCAGTACTCATTGACATGTCAGCTGGTGCTATTGTTCAAGGCTAGCCTAAGCAGCCATATTGTTGAGATTTCATGGCTGCAGCTTTTCTGTAATGTGAAGAAAACCTTCTCATGTTATACCCAGATTGCGATTGCGGGGACCCCCAAAAGACCACCATGGAGACTGAATCCCACATGTAAAAGCAAAGAGCCTTTATTTCAAGCTTGGTCCCTCTGTCTGTCCAACACAGCAGTGAGAACAGAGAGCCCTGAACTCAGGCGGGGCAGAATTTTTATCATAGCAGAGGTTGGGGTGAGGGGATTTCCAAGGTCCAGGACAATGATTGGCTAACAATTGTCTAGGGGTATCTGTAAAACAAAAAATAGGTGTGTGCTAGACTCAAGGACATCTGGCCACCTTATCTAATGGTTGGAATGTTTGGAATGTCAGGTACTTCTTCACCCCTGGGTGGAATCCCTGGGTGGTATCAGCTTAAGGCTTTTCATGGATCTGGGTGTTGCCTGCCAGTAAGCCTTTCACAGAAGCTGTGTCTAGGCCCCTAAGCCTGTCATGGCTGCTGTTGTTGTCAAGCTGTTTTGGAGCCCCTTCACACTCACAGCAGACATCCTTGTCCTCTGGTACCTAAATCCTTTTTCATCCCCTTTCCCTATATCCTTTTTTTTTTAAAAAAAATATTTTATTAAGAAAATTTTTTCATTTATTTTACACAACAATCAAAGATCCCCCTGTTCCCTCCTCTTGCCCCCGCCAGCCTCCTCTCCCAACCCACTCCCTACTCTCCCCCACAAGAAAGCAAGGCCTCTCATGAGTAGTATAACATTAGCGGGACCAGCCTTAATATTATACATCCCAGGGGCTCAGGAGAGAGAACTACTAACAGTGAGGACTATTTTTGGGAAATAGAATCTCAGCACACCAGGCTCTATAGTCCACTTGCTTTAATTCCTCTGGCATAACATCCTGTATACACAGCTTCAGTTCTGTTCTCGTGCCTAGCTCCTTTCTTGCCTGATTTCTCTCTATACTTATCTATTGCACCCTCTAAGTTCTATCTTAATTCTCTTGTCTTAATTCTGCCTCATCTAGGTCCTTTTCAGCTTGTTCTTACCCAGCTAGTACTTCCCCCACCTGGCTCTTCCCTCATCTTCCATCTCATTGCTTTAGTACTCTCTTCTAGCCCTTCAACCTAGTTCTTCCCCATCTCAGTTAGTTCCTCTCAAGTTCTTATCCATCTAGTTCTTCATTCTCTTTTCTCTTCTCTGTGCTGCTCTCTCCTCTTCTACAGAAAATACCTGCCTTTTCTTTCCCTGGGCATGTGGTTCCTTGCCTCCTCAGGAATGTTGTTTTATCTCTCACCTTGATATGTAAAAATCTCTTTTGTTCTCAGTCAAAGTGCTCTGGAGAACCACTAGGCCTCCTCAAGGCCAGGGGGATGGTCTGAGCTTCATTAGCACAGGAAACAAAGTTAGGCATCTCCTGCCAGCTTGTCTCCTAAGCTCAGTAGGGCTAAGCTCAGTAGGGCAGTTAGCAACTCTGGAGGTTCAGCAGGTCTGGGGAGCTGAACTGTTTACCAATTGGTCTGGACATGCAAGGATTTCATAGAAGACAGCTAAAATATTAAAGGCTGGGTAACACCAAATATTCATAAAAAATGGCTTTGCCTTTTAACAGTCCCTTGGCCGGTCAAAGTTCAGCTTTAATACACAGCTGAATATCTATGATATATTCTTGTGGCCTGCAAGAGGGAGGCACATCCAGTAGAGGCAAGTCCAAGGCCTTCCCCCTGCCTCAAGGCTGCACAAGGTGTCCCACCATAAGTAGTGGGCTCCAAAAAGCCCCCTCACGCACCAGGGATGGATTCTGATTCTTCTTCCAGGGGGCTCCCCAACCAGACCAAGCTACACAATCATCTCACCATGCAAAGGGCCTAGTCCAGTCCCATACAGGCTCCACAGCCATTGGTCCAACTTTTATAAGTTCCCACTAGTTTGGTTTGGTCTTCTTTGCAGGTTTCCCCATCATGAGAGAGAGAGGAGGGATTCTATGAGCAAGTGCATCAGGATCCCCATATCCTTAATAGCAACTTTTCATTGTCTTATTGACTTCTAAGAATTCTTTTTACAAGTCTTTTGTTACACTTATATTCAATAGCCTGTTGTTACACTTACAATATGAAAATATTTTATCCTAATTTTGATTGATTTTTTTTCTTGTTTTGTCAATTTTCATTTGAAGAGCAACATTTTAAAATGTATTGGCTTAATTAAAAACTTAATGGATTATGCATTTGAGTGTTATACTAAAAGTACAGCCATTGTGAAATCAGAGTAATAATGAGTATTTTCCTGTTTTTTTTCTAAAAGTGTATAGTCTTAGGTCCTAGGACTTAGTTTCAGATAGACTATGCACATAGTACACACATCTATGCATGTCTTGGTATTTATATGCTATTAATTAAAAATATTTTATTTCTTTAAGTAGGCTTTGTGCTTTTGTCAAGGATTAGTTACTCATAGTATGAACAAGTGTGGCCATTATTGTCTTAGTCTTCTACTGATATCTCCTATCAGCTGTCAATACTATTCTGACTTGATAACTATTATTTTGTGATATCTTGAAGTATAGTAATCTTAGTTCTCCCAAAACAAGGTTTCTGTTTGTTTTTATGCTTATTTGTATGTTATGTTTTGTTTTTTCTTTTCCTGACCCTTGGCATTTTTGCATACATTTTAGAGGTAGTTTATGAATTTCTACAAAATGTCTGAAGGATTTAATTCTGATTGGCATGTGGTTTCCTGAAGATAATGACATTTGACTGCATTAGATCTTGCAGAGTCTGAATAAAATATATCACTTATTTATCTTTTGCTAACTTTTGTTAATATTTTATGGTTTTCAGTATCTTATATATCTTCTTTCATATTTATCTATATCTCATACCTGTTTATGCCATTGCAAAATTTATTTTAAATATTAATATTCAGTTAATTGTTATAAATGTAAAGAAACAGAATTTTATTATTTTTGAGTTCTAATTAAATTCACATAAATTTCAACATCTAGAAATACATTATCTTGTGTACTTATATATAAAGTTTTGTCATTTGTAAGTGAATGGACTTTTTTTCTTCTAGAAGAAATACTTTTCTGTCATCTTTTATTTGCTTTATTATACTATTTAGACCACAGTTCAGTAGATATAAATTTCTCATTCTGATGGAGATTAAAACAGTTAAAATAAAGTATAAAACACTATGATAATACGTTCAATGAATTTCCGATGTGATGATCCATCCCTACTGTTGATAACTAACAAATTTTCATCTCTCACTTTCTGGAGCAAAAAGGTATATCAATGTCTTAACACCTATATGTTTGTGTAAGCTATATTTTAATTTATTTCAGGTGATTGTCAAGTCTGGGCCAGGCACTTTTCTTAGTCTGGCAGTGTATGACAATTATATCTTCTGGTCAGACTGGGGGCGAAGAGCTATTTTGCGTTCCAACAAGTATACAGGAGGAGAAACAAAAATTCTTCGTTCTGATATTCCACATCAGCCAATGGGAATCATAGCAGTTGCTAATGACACCAATAGCTGTAAGTTATAATAGGAAATAATATTTCTTAATTATATAACCTGTCAAAATTTTTTCTCATTTATGGTAATATAAATTTTGTGATCATATGACTTGGGATATAATATTCAGAATTTGACTACTCAATGAAACAAAACTATCTGAAATGTTTAAGTAACTTGTATAGAATTTAGTTGGTTACCACAAGAACAATTTCAGTTTTAATTATTTATGAAATTCTACTCCACTCTCTTTTATTTCTCATATGTTTGAAAATAAGGGTTAATTTGTTTCTATGATAATGATTTTTTTAGTAGGTTTGCATCCAGTTTTATGAATTTTACAGTCATTGAAATATTTAGAGAATTATGGTTTACAGTAGGAAAAACTCTCATAATGCCATGGCATTCTCAAAATGTCTGAGTATCCTAGAGGTTAAGGCAGTTCAACAGTTTTCTGGTTACCTGTAATTAATGAGGACCAGGTATTCATCACAAAATGTTACTCATAGGCTCCTTCATTACAGGTGAACTCTCTCCTTGTTCATTATTAAATGGAGGTTGCCATGACCTCTGCCTTTTAACACCTGATGGAAGAGTGAATTGCTCCTGTAGAGGGGACCGAATATTGCTAGCTAACAACAGATGTGTGAGTAAGTAATGATAATCTATGTAATATGCTTATATTTTGAAATTCTGTTATTGCATTCATAGAGTTGTAGAAGTTCAGTTCTTTCATATCTGTTTATGCAAGAATCCAGCTCATTCTAGTATTTTCTTGTAGCTTCATGTGATAAGTAACATGATTCAAGAAAATAACTCATGAGTCCCTGTGGTTGGGGCCTGACTGTGTTAAGACCATCTTCAGAAGTCCCTGCATATAAGATCACCTAACAAATTGTAGCTGACTCTTTGAGACTCTCTCACAATTATGAAATTAATTACAGCTGAAATGAACTAGAATTCATGCAGGAGTTCAGTGGCCATGGAATAACCCCCTTCATAGTCTATGGCAGTATGTAAATGAGAGAGAATGGCTCATGCAGCTTATTTGTAATCATTTCCAAACTGTTAATTAAAAATGTAACTTTCCAGCCTTGCACAGTGTTTATTCTTCCCAAAGGCATTGCAGTCTTTAATTAGTACCATTATAATACACCCTTATTAACAGCTAAATTTCCAAAATAAATAATGGTTCAAGTGTTTCAATACTGCCATGAAAAATTAGCAAGCTACATAAAAAAAGGTTAATTTCCCTTTAACACTGAAACTCTTTGTATGTGAGAAAGGTGGAGAGTGAAATATCTTGTTGGAAATTGGTGAACGCATTTTCAAAATGTGTCAGTTTTAACAAATTTCTCCCCTCCTTTGTATTCTTTATTCTCATCTTTCTTGTTAGGAAATTAATAGAAGTGAGTATGTTTACATCACTGAAAATAAGTATTTTTCACCTTTATCTTCACACACCCTAGTCCTTTATCTACCAAGAGGATCTTTTTGTATATTTGCTATGTGCCTTTTTGTTTTGTGAACTGGTACCACAATCAAAGGTACATCTTGGCAAAAAATAAAATTTTAGCTTTATATATGCCTCTGCCAGGACAAAGGAGAGAATGTTACAACTATTAGTGAATTTTAATGAAGATAAACAATTTTAATATAGTGGGCCTCAAATCTCTGTATCTCTTTATTGTCTAGCATGCCTCTGAACAGATCAGCCAACTACCTGAGTTATCTTTCAGTTTGCTTTTTGAGTTGAGGCCTAATGATCAGGACCTGTTGTCACATGCAGACCTGGAACATCAATCACACATTAGAATCATTCATGTTTCTCTCACGGGTCACACTACAGGGCAGAGTTCAGGTAATGGCTTTGATAAAAACAGCAAAGGGAGTGTACAGCATGCAGCAGAGACCTGTTGCTGCACAAAGGTTTCTATTTAACTGCCCCTAATTAGCTACCTGCTACTCTCTGCTGCTGAGAGGTGATGAGTCAAACATGAAAATATTTTAAACATGCAGAGTTGCACTGCTGTGGAACTGGTGTTGCACTGGACCCCTCAAGGGGAGCAAATTGCTGGGGAGGCATTCTCTATCAGTTTTGTGTCTGCTTTGAAATCGCGTGGTCTATCAGCAAAACTGCAAAGTAGCTGTGGCTTTCTACTTGTCAATCCATTGATGGTAAACCAAAATATTCCTAACACATCTATGGCCATACCTGGATTGATTCACTAACAATGATTCATATTGTTCATGAATATTAGTGGACTCTCATTTGCTGACACATACATGAGGGTAAATGTAGTAAACCATCTTTTGGCCCAATTGTTGGCAAAATATTTAGGTATTTACATCCCATACAACATTGTTAACCTCATTAGGATCCATCACAGAAACAGGAAGAGCAAGCATATTTCAATAAAACACTTGCCATGTAAGAGAATGAGAGGAAATACAAATTTGTCTGTAGACAGAAACAGAAAGCCTTCAGTGCTGTGTATCAAATGCAAATGTGAGCAAGAATTGTGCTTGTACATAATTTATTTTTGCATTATGTATATATTCTATTTTCATTCTGATGAGGTGATAAGACTCTCTGACAGAAAGCATCTTTGGGGAAAAATGGTTTATTTTATCTCACAAACTACAGTTCATCCTTGAGGGAAGTCAGAGCACCAACTCAAGCAGGAACCTGAAGCAAAAACAGTGGGGGACACTGCTTATGGCTGGCTCATCTGCCTTTCTTATGCAACCTAGGGCCAGTTTCCAATGGTTGGCACCATCCACAAGTGAGCTGGGCCCTCTTCAATTAATGATCAAATAAGAAAACTCCCAGAAAATGGGACATAGGCTAGTCTGATCTTGGCAGTTCTTCAACTGAGTCCTCTCATCTGAGTTTTTTCTGTGTCACATAAAACACACACACAAGTAACATTATACAGACTAAGAAAATTACATTCATATATTTAGAAATATATATATATATATATATATATCAGCAACTAATGAAAAGAGGCCATGGATTTGAAAGAGAGCAAGGAGGAGAATGTGGGATGGTTTAGAGGGAAGAGCGAGGAAGCAAAAATGATAAAAACATATAGTATCAAAAATGAAAGAAATAAAAAACCAGAGAAAATAATAAAAGTACATGAGTTGTATGCAAAGCCAAAAAGACAAGTCAGGACTGCTAAAAGACCAGCCTAAATTTTGTTCATTTCATGATCTAAGTAATTTTTGCCAACAATATTAGCACTATTATTAATACATTCCCTTTAGGTTTACTAGTATTTTTTTATTTAAATCCTCTGTTACTTCCTCTGAAATGATATTTTACTTTGGCTGGTAACTGAAATTCATTAGAAAATGCTGAAAAGTTCTGCACTGAATGAATTTAATGGGAAGTGTCAGACACATATGTTAATATATAAATATTATATTAAAATTGGAGAAAATTTAAGGAAAAACTACTGGGAATTTCAAGTAGCATTAGTAGACACATTATTGAACATTTCTGAAATTTCAAAAACTTGGATAATAATTTGTGAAATTGAACTGTATCTCCTATGGATACCAACCCTGATTACATTCAGAACTATTAATATGACTTGATTTCAACGTATGATTTGTTTAACAAATAGTGTGACAAGTACACAAGAGGACATTTTACACTCCAAATTAATGATTCCAAAAGTTTGCTGGTGAATCTATGTTATAAGAACAAAGATAAGTTATTAAGTTATTTTCCCCTGTACAAACCCCTAAAAGAGGAAACATGACATACTTGAGACAAAACTTAACTGTAGAAAAGGTATTTTGTACTTTGTCATTATTGGCCTGTACTTGTAATTTATAGCAAATCACATGAGATAGGTAGAGAGAGAAGGAAGGAGAGAGAGAGAACACTCTTGTCCATTTTCCATGAGCATCCTAGGATTTTGAGATTCAATGACATGGCAGTGGTGGTAGATATGTTAAATATCAAGTTACAAGCTGTCTAGAGTCCCTTTTTTTTTTTCATCTTGTCCAACAATTTCTCCAAAAAATTCCAAATGCTTCTTGGCGGGAGGCAGTTGTGTACGGTATTTTCCAGTCTAGTCCTAAGTAGGAACTGTCTACTGGGTCTTAACAGCAGAAAGTTGAGGAGAAGATCAGATTACAAGTAGACCAAATAGAGACTGTCTTGGTTAAGGTGACTTCATGCCCATCATTAAGATATGGCCCTCTCTTCACAGAAAAGTTTTATTGTTTGGGAGAATGTATACTGGTAAGGATACTCCAATGCATTGTTTGAATATACAAAGCTTATTTAACTGGCTATTTTATTTGAGTTTTGAGACATTTCACTATGCAACGTAGACTGGTCTTGAACTCACTATGGCCCACAAAGGTCATGAACTTGTAATCCTCCTGACTCAGGTTCTAATATTCTGGTGTTACCAGCATGAGCAACCACACCTGAGTAATTGGCATTTTCTTTAAAAGGAAGTATTTTAAGACAGACTGCTTCCCTATATGTCAGTTATCAAACAGTTAAAGCTACTGTTTTCCTCTGCACACGTATGATCAACAAATGATTAAGAGAATATACAAATAACTATAAATAAAAGTAGTAATACTAGTCAAAAATACTTTACAAACAACTCCCCCAAGACTTGCAAAGGTAAATTAATGACAGGAGGACATTAATGACATAAGATGTTTCTGCTAATTTTCAGTGAAGCAATATGATGAGCTGTTGCTTTTTACTTCATTTTATATGTTCATATAACAGTTCAATTTTATAAGTAAACTTAAGGAATACAATGCTAAAAACATAAAATAATTATTATACAAATCCTTATTTTCATTCTTTCAGCTAAAAACTCTTCTTGTAATATCTATTCTGAGTTTGAGTGTGGAAATGGGGAGTGTGTTGACTATCTGCTTACCTGTGATGGTATCCCTCATTGTAAGGACAAATCAGATGAGAAGCTGCTCTATTGTGGTAAGTGTCGAATGAGAACTTTATCGATGCAGAAAGATATTTCTGGTTTGGTTTTATAGTTTTAAGTGTGCTTGTCTGTCTCTATTTCAGTGAATAATTGCCTTAATGTCTGTCATTGACATGTATCTCTGAGGCAAATTGACTAGACTTTGTTTGTCCTAAAATGAGACACATTATTATCTACCTAGTTACCAGGATATTCCTTGAAGAATATTGTTATGGTTTCTATCCCTGAGATGAAAATTAAAAGTGAATTGGAGGCTTTTTTGTAAACTGACTTGTAATTTTTATTTACCAATAATTTTAGGCTCATATTCCTAAAAACGTAATTCAGAAGTATCAATGGATAGTGGGTATTGCAGACTTATTCTGTGGCAAAGTTCTATCCTCAGGAAAAACCATGTTGAACTTATGTAAAAGCATTGTTCATTCCATTTTGTTTCCAGGATCATCATGTGACAAGTACCATTTGATGTGGAAACTGGTTGTGATAACCAGGATCCACAAGAAACATAGTTTTGTGTCATGTGTGCCTCCCTGTTGGTGACAACAAGTGAAAGTCATCCTCTGAAGGAGATTGTCTTTTTCTGTCCTAGGAATCAGTGAGGATTTGTCATCATTTACCTATTAATCTTTACTATATAATTATCCAGATTTATCTTGGAAATAGTATGATTTATTTTAACTTTACAAGACCAACAGTATTAGGTTTCAGCGCCATGGAAAATTTGGGGGATCTACTGTATTTTCTACTTTCTTAAGAAGAGACAAGAAACTAATCCATTTTCTTGTTTTAATCACGTCCTTAGACAAATTAGATATAAAATTATCCATGAACTGACATTTTAAAAGACTCATGTAAGGGATATAAGGAATGAACCCAGCCCTTTGGTTCAGTTACTTTTCCTTCCTGAATATTTGAATAAAGTTGGATTAAAATACATCATAAGAAACAAAGACCCAAGTCTGTAAAAAATGACATAGGAAAAAGTTTTTCTGTTCAAATGGATTGAATTTAGTTTCCGAATATAATGGCTAATGTTATGGAGTGCCCTATAATAATGTGTTTGCAAAATAAAAAAAAATTATATTAAAACAAACAAACAAAAACAAAAACAAAAAAAAGAAAAACAGCTTAGCTCTCCTATGTAATGAGAACACATACTATTGGTTTTTCTGTGTTATCTTCCCATTTATCACAGTGTATTCCCTTTCATATCTGTCTGTGTTGATGCAAATGACAGGTTTTCAGTCTGTTTAAAAAGCTTCTTAGTATCCTTTTGTATATATAGACCATGCTTTCCTAATACTTCGTCATTGATTGACACCTTGTTTGATTTCCTCTTTTAGCAACTGTGAATAATGCTGCAGTAAACATATTAGTGCAGATGCTGCTGTGTGGTGGTTATTTTCATCCTTTGATATGCACATGTAGTAGGATCATTGACTCCTATGATAGTTGTATTTCTCACTTTTTGAAAACTTCTCATAATATTTTCCATAATGACTCCACTAAAAATACTGTATTCCCCTTTCTGTACATATTGGTTGAAAATTGTTATATTTTGATTTTTTTTCTTGGTAGTCATTCATTATGTGATATTCTTGATAGTCAAGATTATGTGATATTTCATAGTGGTTTTGCCATGGGTTCTGTTAATAGTCATTCAAGTACTTTTTCATACACTTTTTGCCTGTTTAGATGTTTTCTCTTGGAAAATGTTAAGTTAGACCTATTGGCTGTTTAAAATTATATTGTTTGGGGTTTTGCAATTGAGTTGAGTTCCTTTGTATTCTACATATTAACCATTGTCATGTGTGTTTTATATTTTTCAGTCTCTATTTATCTCTTTTCTGTTATGCTCTTTGTCATTTCTTTCCTTCATACGATTTTGGATTTATTTTATACTTGCTTTTATACAGCTGTGAGCTGTATTGTTAGAAATTATTTTATATTATTTTATTTTAAATCTTTTTGCAACTTTTGATGTTGGCATTAACAGCTATACTGTGTGTTCTTGGCACTCATCTGAGGCATCCCATGACTGAGCATATTACATTTGAAGAGTTCTCATTTGATATTTTCTTTGACTAGTTGGTATTTAAAGAAAATGTTATTCAGCTCAGTGGATATTTTCAACGGAAATTTATTGATATTTCTGTGATATTCTCATTTTGGAATGTATGCTTTGCTATTTTTTTATTATAAAATCCTTGCCAATATAAATGAATTAATGGATGGATAGTAGAATGTTTTACTCCTTCTGAGATAGGGATTTTTCCTTCTGAATTGATTGCATCTTGCATGTTTATTCCTGTGGAGCATGGGAGAAGTTTGAGAAACAGTAGGTAGATATAGTACTCAATCACTAGTTAGGAAGCTTCGGGTCTAAAGGACTCAACTATAACCCACTGTAACCCAGACCTTTTATACAACACAGCACTGCTTTATGGATCCAGATTCCATTAGTAAGGAGAGAAATTTTATTCATGGTTTCCACTCTCTAGAAACATTTCTATATGACTTCTAACAACAACTTTTGATCTTTATTCATAAGAAAACAGAAGTTGCCGAAGTGGGTTTAAACCTTGTTACAATCGTCGCTGTATTCCTCATGGCAAACTCTGTGATGGTGCAAATGATTGTGGAGATAACTCTGATGAACTGGATTGTAAAGGTAAAATATTATTATATCAGTCTGGGAATAATAGACATTATGACAGATGTTTATTAAACTTTCACAAAGTTTGTCCCTGAGAAAATTGTGCTCTGAAAACATCTGCTGACATTTTTATAAATACTTTTAGAACAGAACTATAGATCATTGTGTTAACAGAAGCTAGACTTGGGGATATGAGAACTTCATGATCTCCATCATATGTGAAATGAAAAATATTGATCCTGTAGAAGTTGAGAGAAGATGGTGGTTATCAGAAGATAGCACCTGAAGAGGAACATTTTGGAGAAAGCCTGATCAATGGGTACAATGATCCAGTTTGATATAAACAAGAATTCATTTTTATAAATCAGTCAAAATGAATTCAATTTAAAAAGTTATGACAACCATTCTAGTATTTATTATTAAACTCACATTTCAATTATTACCCTTGATTTAATCCTATTTTTATCTACTTGCTTTTAGGATGTTTAAATCAGAATATTCTGTATGCTGGTTTCTGTCTCACCATCCAGAGACTTTTTTAAATTTTACATGCTCAGCCAATAGCTTAGGCTTGTTACTAACTAGTCTGAAATTTAAATTAAACCATTTCTATTAATTTACGTGCTACTACATGGTTCATGGCTTGTTACCTCATTTTACAGATGTCCTACTCCCTCTATGTCTGGCTGGTGACTCCACCCTTCTTCCTCCCAGCATGCTCTCAGTCTTACTCTCCAGCCTACCCTCTTCCTGCCTAGTTATTGGCCAGTTAGCTCTTTATTAAATGAATGAGAGCAACATATCATCACAGTTTATAAAAGGATTATTCCACAGCAATAATCAATACTGAATTTATTGCTGTAAGAGTGATTACATTTGCTCTATTTTACCCATCAGTATGGGTAAAATACTTAGTCCTAGTCTTTAAAAATAAACATATTTATTGATACATATTTATATATGCCATATACTTCACTTGTTTCAAATACACTCAATGATTTTAGTAAACCTATGTAATTTTGCACTCATCATAATCAATATTTTTCAGAACACTTATCTGAGAAGTTCTCAATGCTCATTTTCATTACCTACCAGTTTTGCCTTTTGTAGGCATTTCACACAAATTAAGTCATGAAGTATGCACAGTATTTCATATCCTGCCTCTTAAGATATGTCTTTGAGATTCATCCATGTTACAAAATTTACCAACATATCACAAACTTTGTTACTACACTTTTTTCTTTTGTTATTTTTTATTATTGAAACTATTATTACATCATTTCTTATTTTCCTTTGCTCACTTCAAACCCTACCATGAAGACTTTGAAACTCATGTCCTCTTTTTTCACAAATTGTTGTTATATGTTAGGTATGTATGTAAAACCTTCTCTCCATAATGTTCCATGTGTATATGTTTTCAGGGCTGACCTTTGGAATTAGATAACCAGTTGTTGTACTATTCCCTAGGGAAGACTATTTATCCTAGTCTTAGCATTCCTTAGTTGCCTGTAGTTCTTTGGGTAGAGTTGAAGCCTCACAGGATCTTAATGCATCCTTACTGTGCATGTCATTACTCACATAACAAATGTATCGACAAATTTACAATTGTTAATTAGAATGGCTTTCTATTCAATCCACTTTAGGCTTGAATTGAATATACTTTCCACAGGTTCCCCTGCCTATACTTTTCTAGTTGGTTTCTGTGTTGTTAATCAAGTTTATATTTCTCATATGCCTATTAGAGCAGATACTCAAATTAGACTTACTGCTTCAACTCTTATTTTCTGAATTGTATAAGGCCTAGAAAGGTTTTAAAACAATAAAAAATTACAGGATATTGAAAGTAGATAGAGATAAACTTATAAACATTTAAAAGAAGGAAAGAATGACTGAGACCAAAAGTGGATACTATCTATGAGATAGCTTCAAGCAGGAGAAAAAGCATCGAATTAAGTTAATGCTAAAAATAAGAAGAAAGAGCTTGAAGTAATTAAACAAAAATATATGGAAAACCTGTGTCAAAACTTTTCTTTTTTTTTTTTTTCCCAAAAGAAGCCTTGGAACTTAACGCTACTGTCTTAGTTAGGGGTTTATTGTTGGGGAGTGTGAAGAGATACCATGACCACAGCAATGCTTTTAAAGGAACATATTTAATTGGGGCTGGCTTACAGTTCAGGGGTTTAGTCTATTATCATCATGGTGGGAAGCATTGTGGCATTCAGGCAGACACAGTACTGGAGAGGTAGCTGAGAGTTCTACATCTGGATTCACAGGCAGCAGGATGAGCATATCATACTGGGTGTCATTAGAACATTGGAGACCTAAAAGGCACCCCCAGTGACACATTTCCTCCAACAAGGCCACACCTCTTAATAGTGCTACTCCCTATTGGGACCATTTTTATTCAAACCTTCACATTCCACTCTCAGGCACCCATAGCCTTGTAACCATATTATAAAGCAAAATACATTTAGTCCAACTTCAAAAGTCCCCATAGTCTATAACAATCTCAAACTTTTTTAAAAGTCTAAAGTCTCTTCTGAAACTTGGGGCAATCTTTTAACTTTAACTACTATAAAGTCAAATTAAAAAGCAAATCACATACCTCCAATATATAACAACACAGGATATACATTATCATTAAAAAAAGAAAAAAATAATCATGAAGTACTGGATCAAAGCACGACAGAAAACCAGCTGGGCAAGCGCTCAGCATATCCATATCTGTTGTCAAAGTGCTCTTTGGATCCTAATTCTTTCAACTTTCTTGACTGCAACAGAATTCTTCTTCTTGCACTAGTTCCACTTCCTGATAGCTGCTCTCCTCAGCAGGTATCCCATGGCTCTGGCATCTCCAGCATTTTAGGTTCTCCAAGGCAATTCAGGCTTTACATTCACAGCTTCACACAGAGACTTGTCTAGGCTTCTATGCATGGATACCCTTGACAGGTGCCTGGCCTCAGCAGCTTTCATTGGCCATGAAGGGAGATTCCACAATACTTTTCTTCTGTCCTTGACTCTAAAGCCAGTACTATATGACCAAAATTCCCAAGTTCTGCTGCTTGCTGGGGCTGCAACATGGTCCCTTTGTCAAATACAACACCAGCTTGTTTTCTGTGGTTTCCTTTATTGACTAATCTTGACTGTTCTAGGACTCATTCTGTGGATCTGGCTGGCCTGGAACTTAGAGGTCTGCTTTCTTCTGCTTCTAGAGTGATGGGATTAGAGGCATGCTGATATCACCATACCTGGTTCTAAGCTTTTCTTTAATTCCTTTTGAAAAGTTGAAAGTTAGCTGGGTGGGATCTTGCCCTGAGGCCACCACTTGCTTTATTCCATTTAACATCAGGATTTTCTTTAATCTGTTTACACATACTGGAGCCCTTTTCCTTCTCAAATTGTACATTTTGCATTTTTCCTTTATCAACTTGTTCCCTTTCATTATAAATCTACATAAGAGTGAATACTAGTAACCATATAATAGAGTCAATACTAACCTGTTTTGAAATTTCCTCTGCCAATGCAACTAATCCAAAACTCTTCAATTTAGCCTCATGCAGACTTTTTGGACAAAGGCAAAAGGCAGCCACATTTTTAACCAAAATATCACAAGAATAGTCTCTAGGCCACATACTAAAATTCTTTTCTGAAACCTCTTGAGCCAGGCCCCCACAGATAAAATCACTCTCAGCACCACTGTCTTCCATGTTCCTACTAGGATGGCCAATTAAACCCTGCTTAAACCCCACTTAAAGCATTCAACCGATTTCTGAACCCAAAGTCCATATTTTTCCAAGCAAAAATAAGTTCAGGCCTATCAGAACAATACCCCATTCCTGGTACCAGCTTCTGTCCTAGTTCGGGTTTTATGGCTGTGAAGAGATATCATCACCAAAGGAAAACATTTCATTGGGACTGGCTTACAGTTCAGAGGTTAAGTTCATTATCCTCATGGTGGAAAGGATAGCAGCATGCAGGTATACACAGTGCTGCAGAGGTAACTGATAGTTCTACATCTGGA
>CABHPR010128990.1:0-12010 GCA_902168415.1 Peromyscus melanophrys
ATGCATGGCAAATTTCTAGAATCGGTACTGTGCCACTTGCTGCTTTTCATATTCACGGCACACGAGGAGTGGAAGTTCAGATAATTAATAGCACTAAATTGCCAAGGCAACTGAGAACCATGTGGTCACTTGCTTTCGTATTAAAGGGCTAGAAAATAATGGATCCAGGATGTGAGCCTAGTGCACCACACCTACATTCAGTACCTCTGCAAAAGTCAGTTTATCCAGAGAGAGGGAGAGGAAGGAGACACTCACCAGTTATGAGAGGGATGCAGGGCTGAGGTTAGAGGTGGGAAAACAGGTGAACCATGGAAAAATTAGCTCAGTTGTTGTGCCACTGGGGGGTGGGGGGCAGAGGTGGCACCTAGAGGTGGTAGCTTCAATGGTGGTGGCAGCTTGGTTTGACCTGGTTAGCTAACCTCTGTGTGCTGGGCTGCTGGTGTTTCTAGGCCCCATGCATAAGTCCTATTTTTAATTCAGCCTTGATGGGACATGTTTGCTGGGCGTTGCTAAATCTGGGGAACAATCCCACTCTGGCAGTAGGCATACTTTGCTTGGCTCACAGATCATGGAGGGCTGCCTGGGCATGCACCCAGTCTCCACCCAGATGCCAGTCCCACCTGGGCCAGCCCTAGGTGAAAGAAAGAGATTCCAGGGGAATCCAAAGGAATCACTGTGGCAAATCTTTTCTCTGGTCTTACGACAGACGTACTGAAAAAGACCACCAAATACCCACAGGCCAGGGGGATCAGGGGACACATTCTGACTTGCTTCCAGCCTCCCAGCCAATTGGTGGGAAGGTGAGAGTCAGTACCTTATGTTTTCAGACTTCTTTCTCTGTGTGATGCAGATGATCTTAGAGTTGCCTAGGACTTGTTTATTTGTGTCCTGTCTGCTTCTACCAACAACAAAAGACTGATGAGTACCAGTCTCCTTTCAACAGGTGCACCTTCCCAGGAGGCACTGCCTGTAAAGACAGCAAGCTGCAGGCCCCGGAAGGTGGTGTCCCAAGGGCAGCAATAACTCAGTGAAAATGGTAAGCCGAGGAAAACTAGAGACACCTGTCACAGCTGGAGGTAACACTTCAAATTTTCTGTAAGCGTTAAATGTCTCCTCCCTTTTATCTAAGATTTTTCTGCAATTTACCCAAAGGAGAAGAGAGACCAGAGGCACTTTATTATCACTAATTACAAATATATTTGCAATGATAATGACTGCTATATTTGGTATCAGATTCTGTCTCACATTCATTAACTCATTTAAACATCACAGTAACCTCATGCAACAGAGATTAATATCATTTTACTAAATAGAGAAATGAAAGCCCAGAATGCGAGTCACTAGAGGTCACGCCAGCGCGTGTTAGAGCCAGTTGACAAATCCAAAGTATGTGAGTGTGACGGATTGACTAAGAATGGCCCCCACAGGCTTATAAACTTGAATGCTTGGTCACCAGGGAGTGGTTTTATTAGAAGGTATGGCTTTGTTGGAGGGAGTGTGTCCCTGGGGGTGGACTTTGGGTTTCCAAATGGTCAAGGCAGGCCCAGTGGCACTCTCTCTCTTTTCCTGAAGATCTGGATGCAGAACTCTCAGCTACCTTTCCAGCACCATGTCTACTTATGTGCCACCATGCTTCCTGCCATGATGATAATGGATTAAACCTATGAACCTATAAGCCAGCCCCAATTAAATGTTTTCTTTATAGGAGTTGCTGTGTTTCTTCACAGCAATAGAGCATTGATTAAAACAGTGACCTTATCCATATGGTCCACCTTGCATGGAAACAAGGATAATAACCAAGAAAGCCAAGAATAGGTACATATAGCTGAGTATGAGAGCTTCACCATTCAGCAAATGGGCTGTTTCTTAGAACGAAGATCACCAAGGCCTGTTCCCTGTTGGGGAGAAGCTACCACTATGTGAATATTACTCAGTGAAAGAAATTATGCCAGTTGACTCACAGAGTAAGCTTTCTGTGACAGTGACTGTCAGCACAAAAGCTACATGAGCAAAAGTTGAAGACAGATGTCCCCAGTGAAGAATGGACATCTGGATTAAGGGATGTCTATGACCCCTTCTATAGTTGTGTCTTGAAAGTAAATACCACATTCAGTATTTCTCCACCTCCCAAATACCTAGTGCAGACCTCCTTAGTCAGGGTTGAACAATTGTTTGCTGGTATGGCTTTACCAGTGATACAGTTGATTTCCTCTGCATGGTCTTCAAAAAGGAAGAGTGGTGAATAGCATTCTTTTTGCCACACTGGCAGTCTCAGTTGTAGCCAAAATAAAACTGTCATTCTCCAACCTACCTAGGTCCTAGATAATGGCGCTTTGAAATGATCTGTCTGATGAGTGGTGGGAGAGCCAGAGGGTGGAGAATATGTACCTGTCCCCATTCCTCTTAATGCCATCTGCTGAAGACAAGACAGGCACAATGATTGAAGCTGGAGGAGCTTCCCACTGAATGGGGCAGGAGCAGTGAGCTGAACATGGCAGAGCAGCAAGTCAGGAAGAGTCTGGATTTGACCTTTAGGCTAGCCACAAAACTGTGTTCATGATGTGACACAAAAAGGAACTTTAGTGTGGGTGTTCTGTTGATTCCAGAAGAGTCCAATTCAGTTCACATTGAGTTGAAAGGAAGAGAGAGAAGGAGGAGGAGGAGGAGGAGGAGGAGGAGGAGGAGGAGGAGGAGGAGGAGGAGGAGGAGGAGGAGGAAAAGGAGGGAAAGGAGGAGTTGGAATGAGAAAAACAAGGTGATGGTGGGGGGTGGGCAGTGGTGGTGGGGGTGAGGTGGAGGTGGGAATAAGGTGGAGGTGGTGGAGATGATAATAGTGATGATGACGGTGACGATAACGATGATGATGATGATGATTTTTTTATAACTAGAAAACATTTCTCCCAGTGCCTCATGTAAAAAGAGCTCCCTGTTCTCTTACCACTGGTTTCCCACTTAAGGGTTGGGGCTGTTGTCTTTGGGGATCTATCTCATGTCTCTTCTTTCTTCTTGATCCCTGCTGTGGACTATTGTCCACGTCACGTATTTCACCTCTTTACTTAAAATCCTTCCTTTGAGTTTCAGCTCTAGAAAGGGATACTTCGTTTGACATTGGCCAAATCTCGATCATTTCAATGCACACCCACTTCCCCCATAAACCTCCCATCTGAGGAAGAGTTTATTTATTTATTCATTATTATTATTATTATTATTATTATTATTATTATTATTATTATTATTGGTTTTCTCGAGACAGGGTTTCTCTGTGTAGCTTTGGTGCCTGTCCTGGATCTCGCTCTGTAGACCAGGCTGGCCTCGAACTCACAGAGATCCATCTAGCTCTGCCTCCCGAATGCTGGGATTAAAGGCATGTGCCACCACCACCCGGTTGAGGAAGAGTTTATTACTTATGACTCTCAGATATACCTGCCAAGTGCTGACTCTGTCACTTTGTTCTCATTGGTTCCTCCACGTGGGACAGCCCTTGCCCTGTCTCTGAGGTGAGGCTGCCCCTGTTCTTCATGGCTCTGCTCTATTCTCATTGTTTCACCTGAAGTAATGCTGTGAACCTTTAATACAGTTCCTCATGTTGTAGTGACGCCCAACCATAACATTATTTTGTTGTTACTTCATAACTGTAATTTTGCTACTGTTATGAATCGTAATATAAAGACCTGATATTCAGGATATCTGATATTTGAACCCCAAAGGAGTCACAACCCACAGGCTGATAATGGCTGTTCTAGAGGGTAGTATAGTCCATAGACATCATGGAGTTGCCTCTTAAGCCTACACCAAAGCCTTTCTATTGCAAGAAGACTCAAGAGAAAGAAGGGGAGGAGAAGATGGTGAGGGTGGGGGTGGTTTCTCCCTGGAAGCTCATGGCTGTGATTAGTCTCTGCTCATTTCTGCTCTGGACTCCTAGTGTCCCTTTGTCCAAACTCCTCAGGGTAAGCATTCAAGTTGCTCCCATAGTATGCCCTTTTAATTCTCTTCATTCCCTTGAAGATGTCCCATCATGTTCTTTATTCTGCAGTACAGATCTGGTCTTTGCACTAAAGAGAATTGAGCTTTAGAATTACATAGCGTTGTCAGTAGACAAGATTTTAGAACTGTTCAGCCTCAGTTTTCCTACCTGTGAAATGAAGGTTCCAATATCTACCTCATGGAGAACTCACAAGGATGGAAGAGGTAATTTGGTATTCAAAGTAAGGTTAGCCAGAAGTTGGGGCAGACTGGGGAAGGTTCCAGAAGATGGAGGCAGCCTGAGGAAGGACCGAGACTGTGTCATTGGTTAGATTTCACTGAGACAGGCTCTAAGGAGTTCAAGGGGTTGAGGCTTCTCATGTCCTACCTCCTGAAAACTGCCGAATTCCTTTAGCCAGCAAATACTGTGCAGGCCAAATGAATCATAGATATGGAGAATGAGAAGATGAAATGATCTGTAAGGTTGTTCTTAGATTGTCTTTGCTGATCATAAATTGATCTATATGTCATGGGGCATACATATAGGGGGCAGGGAAGGTGCAAAGAATAGTCTAGCATGGTAACTATATACTCAAAGGCTATTGAGCATGCTTGACAGGTAGATGTCAGACAGTTACAGTCTTTCTAGAAAAGACATAAATCTGAGTTTGGGGGCCTGGAGTGATGGCTCAGTAGTTAAGAGAGCTTGTTACTCTTCCAGAAGACCTTAGTTTAGTTCCCAGTAGCCACATCTGGTGGCTCATAACTTCCTGTAACTCTAACTCTGAGGAATGCTGTCTCTCAGCCTCCACAGGCACCTGTACACCCATGGCATATGTTCAAACACACACAACACACACACACACACACACACACACACACACACACACACACACACAAATAAAAATAAATGCAAATCTTGAAAACAAATCTAGCTGGGATTGGTACTGCACACCTTTAATCCCAACACTCAGGAGGCAGAGGCAGGTGAATCTCTGTGAGTTTAAGGCCAGCCTGATCCATGCTAGGGTTACATAGTGAGACCCTGCCTCAATATTTGTGTGTGTGTGTGTGTGTGTGTGTGTGCGCGTGCACGCGTGCGCGCGTCTGTCTGTCTGTCTGTCTGTCTGTAGGTGGTAAATGAAATCACATAATTTTTAAAAAATGCCCCATGTAGTTTGAAAATTCATTTGGCCTACCAATACTGTGCAGACCAAATAAATCATAACTATAGGAAATAAGAGGATGGAATGACCTGTAAGGTTTCTTTTAGATTGACTTCTCTGGTCATAAATTGATCCATAAACTTGATGTTGGTTGGCACAAATAAAAGATGCTAATTTCACGTGTCTTAGCACATGTTGCTGTATCTTTTGATGGCTCGCCATTATTGTTCCTATCAGCTGGAACAAAGAGCTTGAGGAAATATGGACTTCAGTTCTAATCTCAGTTCCACAACTCGATACTTCTATAACCCGGCACCGGTGATTTTACTGCTGACCTCGGATTTCTCAGCAGAACTCTAACAGATTCAGAACATTGACTTTACAGTGTAACACACTATTTTAAACCCTTTTAGTACTAACTACATTCATTTTTTTTAACAACTTGTAAGATGGGAATATCATCATTACTTCCATTTTATAGATGAAAACATTGAGGCTCATATAAATGGGGCTTTGGTAGTTTAAACAGGGAGTGATGAGCAAGCATGGATCCTGCAGGGCCAGTGACCTCAAAGGCTTTACTCTTCTGACCAGAATCTGAGAGGGTGAAGGCACTAAGAGTGAGCCAGGGTTCCCAGGAGAAATGGGAAACAGGGAAAACTGTCGAAACACAGAAAATTATTAGCTGGGGAAAGGACACTAACACTGTGATAAAGATGTGATAAGGCACCTATATTACATCACTAATTCTTTCCAGTGATCATCTGTAAGCCCCCCTTTCTCTATCCTTGGTCTCTGGCTGTCTCCTCTCTGTTCTAGTTATTACAAGAGAAATTCTTTCTGTACCCAACTCTAGACAAGTACCCTTTTTATCCCCCCTCAAACCATGGCTTATTTTTCTTCACCTTTCTGTCTCCCACCATCCCTTCTAAGCCTTTCCTCAACATTTTTGTTTAATCCAAAGGACTATTTATCAGGTAAAATCTATCATTAGGTAATGCTTTAAGAACATGTTTCCCATCAGATAAATGGATATTACGTAAACCTTAGAACCAGCCATGCCCTATGGTAAATATTATCCTAAAAAGGAAATTCATGACTCATGATTAGCTGAATAGCCAACTGAGAAGACAAGGAGTTCCCATTTATGAAAATTAGTATTGTCTGATTGGTTTTTAACCCACCCTCTGCCTGAGGGTCCTTTGAGTCATGCCTACATGTATAGCATGCAAACTGGCAGGGGCTGATTGGCTAGAGATGAAGTCAGGGTGACTTAATAGACTATATTTATAGTATCTACGTATAAGGGAAAAATCTCTGTTTTGTGCAATGACCTATAATCAGGAATTTCCTGGCATACACACAGGCACACATACACCGAATCCAGCAGCTCACCTGCCCCAGCAGGCCAAGAGTGCTGCTCCTCCCTTGTTCTCCTCCATCCGTCTGCTGAGCTGCAGGGAGGTGCTCACACTTGGCAATTCTCAATGCTCACATTGCAACCTAAACTACTGTTGGTTTGCTTTGTGACTTCAGACAAGAAACAAACTCCCTGAGCTTTAGTTTCTGCCTCATAGAGATAGGCTGAGGATAAGATCAGAGAAAATCACTTTTATATAGTAAATCACTTAATTTTTGACACTGCTTGAGGATAGCAAAGTTGCAACTGGAGGAGATTCTGCACAAGACAATGGTGGCTATAATTCTGAGATTTTTATGTGAGAAACACAAGGCTTCTGCATTTAAGAACCCTCAGTTCTGTCTGCTTTGTACTGATAGACTGGGAACAGCGAGACTAAAGGTCCAGTCTCCCCTCCTTGAGAAGTTACAGTTGGCCAGGTACTGAGTATATAGGCACAGGAAGAGAGAAATGCCATAAAACTTAAGACTGTCCAGTGATCGGTAAACTATGAAAAAAATCTGGACCACTTCCATCTGAGATGTAATGAGCAACATCTCTGAAAGTAAAGTCTGTGGCCTTCATTTTTATAAGCTCCTGATCAATCCTATGTACACTAAAGTTTGAGACTCATTTGGCAGGCATCTGAAGCTAATTGCTCATTGTCTATCTTTCTCTTCCTTTGACAAGTATTTGTTGATGGTATTCCTGAGCAAGGCACAGTGCTAAATGGTTTGTGTGTATGGACCCATCAAGTCCTCTAAACAGGTGTAGGATGAGGTTGCGACCAACTCCACCCTTCCAGCCAAACTAAGGAAAGCACACACTTCACACAAATGAGGGTGATAAATGTATGCTAGGGGACACAGTAAAGAAACTGCTAACATGATTGCTCCATTAGGAGAAAGGCTTTTATTGTGAGTAAGAAAGAGAAAATATTTGGAGGCATCTACGATAGTCTAGAGCAGAAAGAAAGAGAAACAGACAGACATGGTTAGGGATAGAGAAGTGGGAGAGCAGGAGAGGATAGTGGGGACAGCAAGAGAGCAAGACATAGAGAACAGAGCATATTGAGAGAGCAAGAGGATAGCAAGAGATAGAGATATAGTGGGGGGATACAGGGAGAGAGAGAGAGAGAGAGAGAGAGAGAGAGAGAGAGAGAGAGAGAGGCCTGTGTCTTCACATAAGAAAACTACAGCCCCAGGACAGCCAAGGCTACACAGAGAAACCCTATCTCGAAAAACAAAAACAAAACAAAACAGAGAGAGGAGAGATAGAGAGGGGGGAGAGAGAGAGAGAGAGAGAGAGAGAGAGAGAGAGAGAGAGAGAGAGAGAGAGAGAGAGAGAGAGAGAGAGAGTAGCAAGAGTGGGAAAAGAGATAGAGAGAGTGGGGTAGACAAATCATGTAGATTATAAAGACGACAGGTAGCTGGGGGGAGGGAAGGGCTAGAATGCTAACATGGACTTTGAAATATGTAACAGGTACGTGTAACACTGAGGGAGACTGGAGGCCAGCATGAGCTTTGATATACTGATAGGTGCCCCAGGTAGCCATATGTCCCTTCTGCCAGAGGTAAGGGAAATGACTCCTTTTGGAAGATGAAAGTCAGTCTCATAAGCTCTGGGGGAATATTGGCTTTTATCTAACCACCACAAATCCTTCTATGGTCTACTGAGCTCATCTATGGATATTTGGATTGCCTGAGACCTAATACTCCAGCCTTTGGTTGATGATAAAGGGTAACAAGTCTCTTCTGCAACTGCTTCTCAGCTGCAAAGGGTCTTTGTCAGAAGTAGAGGTCTAGGAAACTGGAATATGAGTCAAAGTCAGGGAGTGGGTAAGAGCTAGGGTTTCAAGGGAGACCAAAGGATAGCCTTGGAGTCAGTCCCTGTAGTTTGTAAGCCAGTTCTAGTTCACTTGTCTTGACTGGTTCAGCAAGTTCAGGGCTTCAGCAGGACCACCTGGAGCTGGCAAAGTGTAGGCCATTTTGGAGCAGTGTGCAGGCCTGCAATAGATTCCTGGATGGTGTCAGCTGAGTGGAAATCTGCTAAGACAGATGTAGACTAGGGACAGAAGGTGTTAGCATGACCACTGCCTCTAATTTGCACTGAAATCCTCATTCTGGACAAAGAAGTTAATAAGTGTCCATAAACAGTTTGAGTAGACTCATGCCTCTGAGCTAGGATGAAGCAAAGCCTGAAAGTTATCAACACAATAGAAGTATAAACATTTATTTGTAATAAGACAGAAACTGCTTGTCAGGAAAGAGAACAAAGGGGAAGAAGAGTTAGAGGATATATATAGACTGGACAGAGATGTTTTTAGCACAATGTGAAGCACTTTAAAGTCTATATTTAGAAAACAACCAAAGGAAATTTAAATTTTTGGGCCTGTGACCATCATAATATAACAGTTACCAAGATTACATTAATAACCCAGCAGAACTCCATTGATTAATGTTAAACTTTGAACTTTGAAGCCTTAACATCATCTTTAAGTCTCATTTTTTTTTTTTTTACTAACCTTAAATCACTTCCTCAGAGCTTCACAGCTTATATAAACTTGAAATCCCACCCCACTCCCAAATCTGGAAATATCCAATCATTTGCCATGAGACACAGGCGCCTGATTACTGAAAGCAGTCACTAAAAAGCAAGTTCTCTTTTAATAAAAGAATAGTAAAAAGTAAGTTTTCAGTCCGTAACAACAGCATGGTATCTTGAGTTTGTCTTTCATGAAACCTGTTTTGTGAGTTTATCTTTTGCAGTGTGATGTCTGTCAACAAGACAAACCCTGTCTGTGAATTTGCCTTTCTCGGCAGGAGACCTAGTAGCACTAAGAAAAGCAAGCTCTGATTTTTAGTAGGAAATGGATTGACCTGGCAGATGCAGCCTAGGTGGGAGGAGCCAGCTACCTCAGCTTGCTGCTGATAAACTGTCTGGTAAAGCTAGGATTTGCCATCAGTGCCGAAACAGAGAGCTGAGAAAGAAAAATTTGAGCAAAAAGTATAAACCAAGCAGCTCCTGTGTTGACTAAGAATGACAGAGACTTACTCACTAGCTGGACAGCCAGCTTGGGATCCTCCATGGTGACCTTTTTGGCTTTGTTGGGGTGGAGGTTCTCAGTCTTCTGTCGCCATAAAGAACAGCATTAAGTCTTCAGCTGTCACACAGAGCGGCATCAGCCTCCAGCTACCAGACTCAGAAGTTCTGAGAGATTTTTTTTGGTAGAGGAGGAACTTTGGGGACTGGCCTACCTTGGTGAGGCAGAGTGGTAGTCTACCCAGTAGTGTCCATAGTTTGGGTAGGGTCCTGGCAGCAGGTGAGGCATGAGGCAATTCTTTGCCTGGTAGTCAGTGTTACCACACTCAAAACAAGCTCCAGGTGAAGTGTGTTGATGACCAAAATCTTTAGGGACAGGTCCAACTGCTGCTACCAGAGGCTGGTATTTCTAACCATCAGGGGAAGCCTTTTTCATGACACACCTTAAGTGCCATATTCAGCAGATCTCTCTGAGGAGTTTGAGAGCCATCATCTAACCTATTAAGTATACTTGATTTTAAATAAACCTTACTTCTTTTTAGAAACTTGCTTTAGACTTAACATCGGCAACCTGCACAGAAGGCTAAAGCTTATCCCAATGAATTACATTTGTACTTCAACTACAACAAGCATAGTTTTGAGCACATTAAAGAACTGAATATATATATATATATATGTTGGCTGACCATTGACATACATGTCTTAATTGTCTTTACCATTTACAACAAGTTAGCAGTTTTTTTTTAATAAGATTAGGTTTACAGTTTTATTCTTATTAAGTTTGAACCTTCAAATTTTGAATTGAAGAACCTTTAGCATGAAAATATAAAACCTTAAACCATAAATACAGTACACACAGAGATTGGAAACCCGATCCTTTCATAGTGTACCATTGCAGGGTATTTCACAGTTTTTAGTATGACTCAGTTTATCCAAATAGTTAAAATTTAACAAGTTAATAAAGACAAAGAGGCTAGACATACATCTTCATGTCAGTTTCTGCTACCCTTAATAGACCTTTACAATCTTAGGAATTTATAAACCTTAATCATCAAATATATGTTGTTAGTATGTTCTATTCTCCATAAACAAGAATTGAATTCAAGTTACATATATATGGTGTGCTGTAGCAAATTAAACAAAAGTTGAATTTATTTATATTTTAAATAAAAGTTGAGTCTAAGTCACATAAAAGCTTGCTGTAGTAACTTAAGATTATCTATGTATGGATTTTTAAAACTATCAACCATTTCTGCTACAAAATTTAAATTAACTTTTTTGTTATTAATTTTATAGATCTTTTACCCACATCCAATATAGCCTTAAAAGTCTTGAGATACAGAAAATTTAAACAATGATCTTCAGAGATTTTTTTGAGAGCAGACAGCAAAGAAGGATTAGAGATAAGAGATTTTCAAGAGTGGAGAGTAAAGAAAGCTTAGAGAAAGATATTTGGAGGATCATTTACTTGTACAGTGGCAGAAGTTCTTAGAATCTTCAAGAATTTGGGAATTGGGTGTGCCCTGGTTTTGACAATTGAGCTGCACCGAGGCCAAGCTGTTTGCAGTAAGACAGACAGCAAGCCTTCAATGGAGTATGAGTCCACGGAGGGAAAGATTAGAGAACGCAGGTGAGCAGTTTAGTAAGAGCCCATGGGTTTAAGGCATCAGCAGGCAAACAAGAGAGACAGAGCAAGTCCTAGCAGCAAGCTGAGAGATGGAGCAAGCAGGAAAGAAGACATCCTTCAGAAACAGAGCAAAGAGGAGGTGGGGGAGGCCTGCAGAAAGGAGCTGTAAACAGGAACTCCACCAGGAGGAAGATTCCAATAGAGGGAGAGGGCTAAGTGCCTTAGCAGAGAAAAACCCTGAACCACAGTGGAGAAGCAGAGATGTGTACAGCAGAACCCAGCAAGCTAACAAGAGGCAGAATCTCTCTACATGATGTGTGCCCTGGAAAGCAGAGCAGGGTATAGGAATCAGAGAGACTGAGAGGACACTTAGTGAGTTGGAGAGGAAGTGTAGAAGTAGCTGAACTCTAGACTTTAGGGCCAAATATGGTTGGTGGCAGAAGTCAGGAGAAGCAAATGATCCATACATTGGGAGAGTCAAATCAGCAGCTTGGTTCAGTTAAGAGAGGCCAGGTCCCTTGGAAAGGGGTTCATTTGTCTCCCTCCTGGATTTCAGTACCAGATGCATGCAAGGGGGCATATTAAAGAAACTTCTAACGTGACTGCTTCATTAGGGGAAAGGTTTTTATTGTAGATAAGAGAAAGAAAATATCCAAAAGCATCTGCAAGGGTCCAGAGCAGAGAGAAAGAGAAACAGACTGGACATGGCCAGGGATAGGGAAGTGGGAGAGCAGGAGAGAATAGTGGGGATAGCAAGAGAGCAAGACATAGAGAACAGAGGGGGGAAAGAGAGAGAGAGAGGGAGAGGGAGAG
>CABHPR010128990.1:12110-24724 GCA_902168415.1 Peromyscus melanophrys
AGAGGACAAGTAGCTGAGGGGAGGGAAGGGCAGGATGCCAGTGTGGATTTAGAAATGTATAACAGATTCTTGTGATACTGAGGGAGCCTGGAGCTGACCTTTGATATGCTGATAGGTGCTGTAAGGTAAGAGAAAGGACTCTTTTTGGCAGATGGGAACCAGTTTCCCAAATTTCTCTGGAATGCTGGCTTTCTTTTTAACCAAATTCTCCTGCAGTCCAGCTCGAGCTCATTTCTAGATTTCTGGGCTGCCTGAGACCTAACAATAAGCATCTGGACAGAGGTGCAGCAGATGTTTCCTGTGTGTCCTAAGAAGGGAGACTAAGAGAAGGAGCATGGGGAAGACTCTAAAATGTGCCAGCTCTGGTGCTGCTCCAGCATGGTGATTCTTTGCATTCCTTCAGAAGTGGGCAAGTCACTCCTCACAAAGAAGCTGGCAGCTCACAGGTGCCGTGGCCACAGGGTTAGGGACACTGGGAGTCCCCTCAGAGGAGGGGCACAGATGTCAGTGTGCATCTTTACCGTCAGTTGTGTTTCTCAGATCAACATCGACACCTTAATAAGGCTATTCCCAGGCACTTAGAAAGAGGCCTTGATTTCTTTCTTTGTGAGTCTAAAGGGATGTGGGGCTTTTAAAAGCAAACAGTTCTTCTATTTTAAATCACTGTAAGTCATGTTCTCTAACTGAAACAAAGGCAGTGTTTGTTACTACTAGTCTATGAACCTGCCAACTATCAAGTAGGCAAGGGTCACATGAGAAAAAGTATTTGATTTGGGCAAGAGTGTGGTAAAATGGACATTCCCTGGAGCTGAGGGGAGTGTGAATTATCACACGCTCTCTGGAGGTGATTTAGTAATAGAAATCAAGAACTTGAGTGAATCTTCATACTTCTGAGTTTTCTAATTCCCATTCTGTGAAATGTGACTCATGGAACATGCTGAGCTATAGATTTATAAATCACTATGTTGTCCCTCATAGTATTATTTTTAAGGCCATTAAATCAGAAGCACTTAAAAAGAGATTGGTTAAAGGAAACTGCCACAAACTCATGTGATAAATGGGAAGTGAAATGTTAGGTCTATGGGGCAGGCTTTGCTCTTGAGTTCACTGCCATCCCCAGAGCCTAGCCCAATGCCCGGCTTTTAGAAGACACTCAGCAAGTGTTTGCTGAAATTGAGCACAGTGAGACACAGGCATTTTGAACTTGGATTTCTTGGCTCTCAGTCTTCAGTTACAACAGCCATGTCTCAGCATTTCCATTTGGAAGATGAGGGTGCCCTTCAGCCCAGAGGACTTTGTTAAGGATCAAATGCTGATATTAATAGGCAAAGTATATTAAATAAATATTAATATAACTAGTGTACCTAGAAGTTTTAAGGGAACACTTTGATGCTTACTGAAATGAGCATACCTTCCATACTTGGAGAAATTCACAATTGAACAGAAGCCTACAGAGTATTTATATTTATAAAACTACAAGGAAGCTTAGATAGACAACGTGCCTCTGAAAGCCTGGTGACTACAGGCTGAGTTTAAAGCAGCTAAACCTTCTTCTCTGCCTTCACACTCCAGAAAGGAATTAAAGTAATTATGTAGGTCTTAGGAGAAGGACCACGCTGTAAGCAGAACAGCAAAGACAGGGGCTCTGGAAGCACTGCTAATTTTAAGCCTGATGTTTACTGCTGATCTTAGCTTGCCGATAAGATGCTGCTCCGATGAGTTTAGTTCTTGGCATGGTCCTTACCTTTGTTGAGAACATCTGTAAGCCTGGGGGAAGCTTTGCCACTTGCTGGTTCCAGGCTTTTCTTTAAGCAGTTGTGTGGCTCTAGACAGAACATGTGCACAGACTACTTTGCCAAAGCCTTGGTCTAGCAGTCTAAAGACTTGCAGGGCAATTTATATTTTCAGGAGTATTCATAAAATTTTCTGGTGGCACTGAGCAAGCCCATAGTAAGAAATGTGAGGTTAGAAGCAAAGATCACTGTTCAGGTGGGAGCAGGGTTTGTGCTGTCAGGAACTACAGACAAATCTGGCATTGTGGAGTTATAAGATGTTTTCTGGACTACCACCAGCCTAAAGCACAACCCGGCTGTTTACTGATACCTAGCATTCTGTGGCCCTATGCCCAATTACCCACTACAGTTACTAGTAGGCTGCTAGGCTAAGGGTGAGTAGTGGGGTGGTGGTAGTGGTGGTGGTGGTGGTGGTGGTGGTGGTGGTGGTGGTGGTGGTGGTGGTGGTGGTGGTAATGGTGATGGTGGTGGTGATGGTGAAGGTGGAGGAGATGGTTGTGGTAGAATTGGTGGTGAGTGTGGGGATGATGGTGGTGGTGGTAGAAGTGGTGGTGATGGTAGAGATGGTGGTGGAGGTGGTGGTGGTGGTGGTGGACATGGTGATAGTGATGGAGATGGTGGTGGTCGAGGTGCTAGTGGTCAAGCCTGGAAGATTGTCCTCTTCACAAAACTGAAGTATTAGCTTCTGAAGTGAAAGGTGAGAGACCTCAGGCTTGAAGGCTATCTCAACAGTACAGCTAGAGGATTTATTAATCACAAAAACTTTTACTATTTTTAAACTACCTAAGATTTCAAGACAGGAAGTGTGGTGAGGCAGGATATTGTTGGAAATACAGATCACTAGGTCACAAGCTGTGGTAATTTGAATGTAATTGCCCCCGCCCCCATAAGCTCATGAGGGTGACACTATTAGGAGGTATGACTTTGTTGGAGGAGGTAAGGCCTTGTTGGAGGAAGTGTGCCAGTGTGGGGGTAGGCTTTGAGGTTTCTTATGCTTATGATACCGCCCAGGGTCGCAGTCACTTCCTGTTGCCTTCTGATGGTGATGTAGTCAGCGCCATGTGCGCCTGCATGCTGCCATGCTCCCTGCCATGATGGCAGTGGACTAAACCTCTGAAACTATAAGCCCCTGCCTCAATTAAATGTTTTCCTTTATAAGAGTTGCCATAGTCATGGTGTCTCTTCACAGCAATAGAAACCCTAAGATATAAGCCAAGAAATCATTTTTCAAATACATTCTTTCACAGTTTCATACATAATGTAGTTTGATTGTGTTTCACTCTCATTATCCTCTCTAATTCTTCTTTGCCAAACCACTTCTCCCGCCCAACCACTCCTTCTCCTACTTTCATGTTTTGTTTGTTTGTTTGCTTGTTTGTTTTTTTGGAGTCGGGGGTGGGGGGCTACCCACTGCATTTCATTAAGGTTGTTGCATGAGCATAGATAGGGGAGGTGTTTACTTGGGCAAGGGCTGTTGATCAATGGTTACATTACTGAGATATATAACTCTTTCTCTCTCCCAGCAACTATTAACTGTCTATAGCTCCTCAGGAAGAGGTGGGGCCTCATAAACCACTCCCCTCATTCATAATGAAATGGTGAAGCGTCCAGTCTTGTCCAGTGAAGCACCATTGCTAAGAGTTCATAGGTACAATAGCCACACCATGTCCAGAAGACGGTATCTTCACCACTCCTCCCCATATTCTAGCCTTTGGCTCCCTCTTCCACAATGTTCCATAAGCCTTGAAGGAAGTGACATTAATGTCCTTTTCAGGGCCAAACACTCAACAGTTACTCAGCACTTTAGCCCATTTTGAGTCTCCATATTCACCACTTTTCTTTGCAAAAAGAAGCTTCTCTGACCAGGTCCGAGAGCATCACTAATCTGAGGATATAAGCATAAATATTTAGAGTACATGCTGTCCAGTTAGCAAAACATTAGTAGTAGATTCCCCTTAGGGTCTATGACAGACCCAGCCCTTTTGACAGCTTTCCAAGACTTGATATGGATTCCCTCTTGTAGAGTTGGTCTCAAATCCTACCAGAAAGTAATTGGTTTCCCCCATAACAATTATGCACCAGTGGGCATATCTTACCTGGAAGTTCAGTATTGTAGCATTCAGGGTCCTCACCTGGGTAAGGTCATTGATAAATCTTCTACCCCCAGAAACTTGTGTAGAACCTTCTGCAACTATGAAACCTCCTGATGTTGGTAAAACAATTTATAAATATACTAATGTCAAGTAAGTTTATACCTATATTTAATTCTGCTTCATTCTTGGTGATTTTCTTTATGCTTGAAATATTAATTACTCATAAATAAGTATTATACTCATTCAAATATTATTTTGGGTCCATTTCTCCCTTTTATTCTGTTGATTTTTGCATCATGAACCTACAGCTGAAAGGTAGCAATTATGATTATTATATCCAGAAGAACTCTCCTTATTACCATTGTGAAGCACCCCTCCTTACCCCGGTCATAGTCTTCATCCTGAATTCCACTCAAGCTTTCTTCTAATTGGTATTTTCACAGTGTATTTCCCCACTTTTTAATTCTGACTTCATTAAGAGGTTACTAATAGCACGTTGTCACATTTTTTGCCTTTGAATCTGAATACTCCAACTACATACACTTGCATTTAGTGATATTGTGATGTTCATGTTTAATGTGTTAGAAATATTGTGGTACTTCAACCCATCATCTTGTTATTTGTCTCCATTTGCCCTACCTGTTCTTTGTCCTCATCATTTAGAAGACTTGAGTAGACCGTGGATAGATGAGTTAGAGAGAAAGTGCCAGGTGAGGGAAGTAAAAGGTATTGAAAGAAAGTCACATTCATGTACACACATGTGGGTACATGAAAAGCCTACGTAATTTCTTTTTTTAAAGATTCATTGATTGATTGATTGATTGATTTTATGCATGCTCTTTTGGCATGTACACCTTTGTGCCAGAAGAGGGCATCAGATTCCACTATAGATGGTTGTGAGCCACCATGTGGTTGCTGAGAATTAAACTCAGTGCCCCTAACAGCTGTGCCATCTCTCCAGATCCACTTATGTAATTTCCTTAGAGAAATGAAGTGTCAGGAGGGAAGAAACAGAAAGGAGTAAGAGGAAGCTGAACAGATGCATAGTTATGGTGTAACAAGGTCTTACTAACACTTTAACTCTAGGAAAAGTGAGGAACAATTTTATAATTTCTGTGGGTAGATAACATGATCTGTTTGGTGTTTTAGAAAATTGCCATCATTTTTAGTTTGGAAAAACGGTCTTTGAGGAAAAATTGCCCTATAGGAAACTACATTAATTAAAGCAAAAACATATTTGGGCTTGAATTGTGTTACTGGAAATTAAAATCACAGACAGATGAATGTGGTGGTTTGAATAAGAATAGCCTCCATTAGGTCATATATTTGAAACCCTGATTTTGCTTTGGTCAAATAGAATATTCTGTAAGGGATGGGACATTTCTTAGTATCTATTTGTCTTTATATGTGATTCTGGATGTTGGGTTACCTAGGTCTGTAAACTTCCTGTGTGTATTTCCTGTCCACTGATCTGCCTTCCATCTCTTGCTTGTTCTAATAGTCACACTCTGAGTGAACATGGCTACTGTCCTGATTTTTGTTGGGTAACCTCTTGGATCTGTCACACTCTCCTCTATATTCCTTTCCTGGAGCTTGAAAACAGTACCACCACATTTCTTTCTGTGACTAATGAATAACAACTGACACAAAACTCAATAACTAACTAACTAACTAAATAACTAACTAACTAACTAACTAAATAAATAGAACTAGATGGCACAGCTGAGTTTAATACATAGGTCTAATTGCTCAAGACTCTGGTTTAGTCTCCAGCATTAGAACAACATCCCTTCCCCCAAATTGATAAATTAATTCTTGGAGATGAGATTTAGAAGAGAACTAGACCTTGTATAGTACAACAACAGCTTTGTATGATATAAGAAAGATGGCAATTTCTAACATTCAGTTAAGAGCAGAGGAGAAAATGTTGACAAAATATTGACTTATACCGAACTGCAAACAACAACAAAAACAAAGGATTTGGGACTTGGGACTACAGCGCAAGTGCTGATTGTTCTGTAATACTGACTCTTCTTACATAGTAACAGAACCTTCCCCCTTTTAGGTATGTGGCTTATAATCAAAATCTTGAAGTTAAATAGATATGTCAAAGTCTCAACCAAATACAGGTAATATAATCAAAGCAGGATGAGCCAAAGAGAATTTCTTAATAAACAAGATATTTACAAAGACAAGTTTGGAGGAACTATAAGTATTACATAGCAACGTAGATATCATAATAGTGAGCTATTACCTCCTTGGGACCTGGTGATATAAGGGAAGTAACAGTTACCAAGACCTAAAAGAGATAGGATGAGGTAGGATCAATCCTTTTGCAAAAATCAGTGATCTTGAGTTGATGACAGAGTTGGCCTAATTCAACGTTGAAGAAGATATTTAGAGGAACACATACCTGTACCCCATTCTTTGCCCTATAATCTCTTTATAGACACCCCATATTTTGCACTAGAACCATAGAATCCAGATGTATGATATCCCATTGAAGAAGTCTACAAAAGCCAGCCTACCATGACAGAGAACAGAAAAAAGAATAAGCAGTAAGTCTGGGAGTGGGGAGCAGATGGAAGATGGAAGGGAGTAGAAATATGGCAGTAACATATCTATATTTTAGACAATGGAATATAAGCACATGTTTTATGTTCAATTTGTGGAACATATTTCTAAAGGGCAAAATGTGTCTTACTCCTTCTTATCAGCTAGAATAATGATTGTTGGATGGTGTTTGCAACGCTATCTTGGTCCATAGAATGGAAGTCACCTCCTAAGCCTGGCCAAACAATACAATAGAAGGTACTTAGTTCTCTAAGGACCATGTGACCAGGTCTAGTTGCCTGCATTTAATGGAGGGAAATAAGCATAATTTTAAAGCCACTGTTCCTGTAGACTTTCTTTTACTTGCAGTTGGTACAAACTCTGACCAGTTCAGAAAACCAAACAGGAAATTCTTCAGGGACATAGACATATTGGCTGTGACATTTGTTTCAAACCTGTAAGCATCTGAAATGGATTTTGTCTAGCTTGAGCAAAGGGGAAATTTATTGGAAGGATGCTGTGGGTGTCTCAGAGAATCAAAGGAAATGCTGAACTACCGAGATAGGAGGACTGAGGGCCACTGTGGTATCTCAACATTCTTCACGGCCTTTTTCCCTGGAGGTCTGCCACCAATGTGACTCACCGCTCAGAACACCCACTCTCTTCTGCGACCCATTCCAAAGATTGTATTTCTATTTGAAATACTCTGATTGGGTTGGCCTGGGTCAGGATCTGGTGCCTTTGGAACAGGGTCTCAGAGTATAAACAGGATCACAGGGGTTCACTAAGGCCATGAGGTGCCATGAGTCAATCACCCCAGAGATAAGATTTAAAGAGACCATTACTTCAACCTATACCAGTCTCTAAAGGATCTCTGTAAGTGTAGTACGTCTCCACAATGAAGTCACAGCTCTTCAAGGACATTCTTCATACTTATTCTGGAGGCAGAATGGATCATAAAAATGCCTGGCCTGCAGCAGATACCTAATGTCTATCTATACTGGATATTACAGGCCTAGTGTTAAGCGGAAGGGGGTGGGGTCAAAGCTTAAATTTGGTGTGACTAAGTTCATCAAATTTCTTAGCACCTACCATGTTTTAGAACCTCTATTTTAATGCAGCTGACAAAAATCCTTGAATTATTTTTAAATCCTACAGTCTGGCAGAGATGAGCACATATAGATAAATTACAGCAGTCGCATGCTATCAGAGAAAGAAAATGTATGTCAAAAGAGACGGGGGAAGAGCCTTGGGAACTGCCTTAGTGCTGTTTGAGGTAGGTGCATTGAATAAGCAGAGGTCCTGAAAGTTTAATTGGAGGAAGAGAATTCAAAGCCCAAGAAATTCCATGTGTAAAGCTAAGGAAGCACGGCAAATGCTCAGCTCTGTTGCGTTTGTGTGTGTGTGTGTGTGTGGGGGGAACTAAAACCTCCTTGTCAATGGACTCCTAGACACTGACTTGATACTTGGCTGTAATCTACTGAGTATCCATGGTATGTACTGAGTTACCAAGGAGTCAGAGCTAAGGGAAAGGCCATTCTCATCTTCAGTGGGAGGGACAAACGATGATTACCATTCAGATGAGCGACAACAGCAGGAACAAATCCCGATTGTGCTTTCACAGGGAAAATGGGGATTGAAAACCAAGCCCAGAACTCTAGGCAGGAGCTGAGGACTGGACCCCATGCTACAGCTAATTGGGTTTCTGTACCGTGGAGGTTGTGATACCCTTTAAACTTTGCCAATGCATTTGTAAATCATCAAGACTCATTTGCGGATGCCTCTTCAACATCTGTAAAAAAGGAAAGTCCAGTTGTTTCACATCTTTTCCAGGAACTGTGCTAGGGGTCTTACGAACATTATGTCACTTCAACTGACATTGGTGCTCAGGTACAGAGGACTGTGTGCCTCAGTTAGGAGGGGCGCAAGTGAGAGAAAAGGAAGGAGCGCAGTGCCCACTGGGATGGGCTTGGTAGAGCAAGCGAATTCTGTTACATGTAGAGGGTACAGGGCCTTAAACTCCTCCCTCCTTCCTTAAAAGCTTCTGTCCACTGGGTATGTGTGATGAGTCAAAGCCTTTGGTTACTCTATCAGTCAGGAAGACAGTCAGCTGAAACTAGCTATCCTTGGATTTTATCACCAAGCCAGAGTAAAGGTAGGCCAAAAGCTCCCCAGAGATCCAGACTCATCCCTTTTGTTAAGATGGCTGCTGCACCTCTAAGTCTCCCTTCCCCATCCCAAGAAGAAACCAGGGAAGGCTTTTACTAAGAAGTCTTAGCTAGCTTTCTTCTTCAGGACTGGCTACTTCACAGAGATATCTGCTTACATCTCACTGGTCAGTATGATGTAGCGTGACCACCCCTACGTGCCGCTGGAAAGTGGAAGTCTTTTAACAGGATGCATTTTACCATGCCAACGTGAAGATGAGTCACGGCAGCTCAAGGGAGAAAGAAGAAGGAAATGGGTATCAAGTCGGCAACATTTGTCCCTTTATTCCATATTTCCACAGTTTTGAGAGGTAGGCAAAGTGACCTGGAGTCTATTGATGGGGACGTGTATTAGAAGAGGAAAATCAGTTTTCCAAAGTCACGCAAGTAGTGAGTCATGAAATAAAGATTTTAAAACGGTCCATATTAGCCCAGCAGCAAAGGATTTTTTTTTATATGATATCATCCCATTTCCCTTAGCTGTGTGACCTTGAGTATTTTGCTAAACTTGCCTAAGCCTCAGTCCTAAACTGTAAAAATAAAATAAAATAAAACAAAATAAATCAGCATGCAGGAAACATTTAGCAGGTGGACTTTGAGTGGACCCTGCTTACAGCCTCTTGTTAGTCTTCTACCCATAACTGACAGGCAACAATGTTTCTTTGAAGGATGTAGCTTGAACACTGGCATTTGGACTTGGCACTGGGAATTCTCTTCATTGGCATTTCCTATTTAGGCTCCATCAGTTTCCCAGGAATTTCCATGGGCTGAGTTTCCTTTGTGTACTTCAAGGCTGCCTGAGCAGGGAGGAGCAGACAAGCAAACCCTCCCTCCTGCTCTCACACTCTTCCTTCACCGTCCCAACAAGAGCTAAACATGGGCTGCTTCTTAGATGGGGCTTCTTTTGTGCCCCATTCCAAGATGGAAAACACGATCTAAGCACCTGGAGTTTTCTAGCAGCAGAACCCCACAGTCCCTATGTTATCACCGGGGCTTTGGCTCTTACAGGTCTGAAGATTCTCCGATGCTAATCCTGGCTCAGGTCTCCTCTCCTTTGACCCTCCCCTACCTTCCAAGTTGTTTTCTTTACTGATGCTTGTGGTTGTTTTCATTTCCCTCTATATTCGCATATGGCTTATTTGATATCTCTGTCATAGTAAAACACAGCACACCCTTCTGAATCAAGCATCAACCCACAGAGCAGTTGTTCTCAACCTTCTTAATGCTGTGGTCCTTTAATACAGTTCTTCATGTTGTAGTGACCCTCAACCATAAAATTATTTTTGTTGCTACTTCACAACTGTAATTCTGCTACTGTTATGAATCATAATATAAATATCTGATATGCAGGATATCTGATATGTCACCCCTGTGAAAGGGTCATTCAACCTCAAAGAAGTCTTGACCCACAGATTGAGAATCACTGCCACAGGGTTTGTTTTAACTTTACTAGACACCAGAAAATTAAAAGCAAACAAAAAAGTAGTATATATGTATATATGTGTTTATGTGTATGTATTTATATATAGATATAGATAGATGATTATTAGATAGATAGATAGATAGATAGATAGATAGATAGATAGATAGATAGATAGAATGCATTGCTATGGTCTGAGTACTTGCATCCTCTCTAAACTCATATATTGAAGTTTTGGCCTCCAAGATGATGTATTAAAAAGAGGGGCCTTGATGAGATCACAAGGGCAGATACCTCACAGCAGGGATAGGTGCACTGAGAAAATGAAGAGGCCAGAGAGATGATCTCTCTTACTCCTTCTCTTATATAATAAGGACATAATGAGAAAATGACATTAGTAAGAAGGATGGCCATCACCAGACACCAGATCTGCTGGACCTCATCTTGGTCTTTCTGATTTCTGCATAGGAAGAAGTAAACATTTGTTGTTTACAAGCCTTCTGGTTTATGATATTTTTGTTGTAGCAACTATGCTCATTATATCATACAGGAAAGAAAGAAGGGAGTGAGTGAGTCATGGAGAAATATTTTAAAAACTTCTAACCCCTCATCACCAGCCACTTAGTTGTGCAGATGTATGACATAGGCATGGTCCCATTGGAGTAGACAAAGAGCTGAAGTGGTCTTCCAGAGTCCTCTTGTGGAACCCCGGTTCACTTTTTAGTTGCCAGTCTGGTCTTTCTGTGCCAACAATGCATATATTTTCATTGCCTTTTAACTACTGGATGAGTATGCTATCTATTTTTCAAACTATTGCTCTACTTTAGAAACTCACTGTTATGAATGATGTTGGAATGAAAATGCTTGAGAATATAATTGTCAGACAGGTGGTGGTATTTCAGAGTGACAAAATCTGAGAGATGAGATTTGGATGGATACTCCAAAGTTGCATTTTTTTTTTTGCTGATAGAATATAAGTACACTCACTTCTCCTGAGCCTCACTGAACCTGGATGTTGCCAATGCCTCATTCACTCCTGGGTTTGAATTCTACTAATGACCACACAGTTACCATTTTCCTTCTGTGACATAACTATTACCCTTAGACTCTTGATTGCAACACACAAGGCTCTTGACTGTAATAGGCATCAGGTCCCAGTCAGTTCCAAGACCAGCTTTCATAATGCCCCCCGAACTACTTCAGCACACAGATTCTTTTTTTTTTCTTTTTTAAATTTTTTATTTATTTTTTTATTTTATTTTACAGTACCATTCAGTTCTACATATCAGCCACGGATTCCCTTGTTCTCCCCCCTCCCGCCCCCATCCCCTTCCCCCCAGCCCACCCACCATTCCACCCCCTCCAGGGCAAAGCTTCCCCCAAGGACTGAGATCAACCTGGTAGACTCAGTCCAGGCAGGGCCAGTCCCCTCCTCCCAGGCCGAGCCAAGTGACCCTGCATAAGCCCCAGGTTTCATACAGCCAACTCATGCAATGAGCACAGGACCCGGTCCCACTGCCTGGATGCCTCCCAAACAGTTCAAGCCAATCAACTGTCTCACCCATTCAGAGGGCCTGATCCAGTTGGGGGCCCCTCAGCCATTGGTTCATAGTTCGTGTGTTTCCATTCATTTGGCTATTTGTCCCTGTGCTTTATCCAACCCTGGTCTCAACAATTCTCGCTCATATAGGCCCTCCTCTTTCTCGCCAATTGGACTCCCGGAGTTTTGCCGAGGCCTAGCTGTCTCTGCTTCCAGATCCCTCAGTCATTGGATGGGGTTTCTAGCACGACAATTAGGGTGTTTGGCCATCCCATCACCAGAGTGGGTCAGTTTGGGCTGTCTCTCGACCATTGCCAGCAGTCCACTGTGGGGGTATCCTTGTGGATTTCTGTGGGTCTCTCTAGTACCTTGCCTCTTCCTATTCTCATGTGGTCCTCATTCATCATGGTCTCCTATTCCTTGTTCTCCCTCTCTGTTGTTGATCCATCTGGGGTCTCCCGCTCCCCCAAGCTCTCTTTCCCTAGACCCTCGCCCTTCATTTCCCCCACTTATGACCAGGCTGTTCATGAAGATCTCATCCATTTCTCCGTCATTGGGTGATTCCCCGTGTCTTTCTTGGGGTCCTGTTTTCCAGTAGCCTCCCTGGTGATGTGAGTAGCAGTCCAGTCATCCTTGCTCCACATCTAGTATTCTCCTATGAGTGAGTACATACCATGTTTGTCTTTCTGAGTCTGGGTTACCTCACTCAGGATGATATTTTCTAGATCCCTCCATTTGCCTACAAATCTCATGATGTCATTGTTTTTCTCTGCTGAGTAGTATTCCATTGTGTATATGTACCACATTTTATTTATCCATTCTTCGGTTGAAGGGCATCTAGGTTGTTTCCAGGTTCTGGCTATTACAAATAATGCTGATATGAACATAGCTGAGCAAGTGCTCTTGTGGTATGATTGAGCATTCCTTGGGTATATGCCCAAGAGTGGTATAGCTGGATCTTGGGGGAGATTGATTCCCAATTTTCTAAGAAAGTGCCATATTGATTTC
>CABHPR010128991.1:0-18553 GCA_902168415.1 Peromyscus melanophrys
ACGTAATTGTGCAAGAAGAGAACTGACTGTGAAGTTGTCCTCTGACCTCCACATATGCGTCTTAACACACATGTACTTCTCACCCACACACACAGCACACAATGACATTATAAAAATACATTAAGGGGCTGGAGAGATGGCTCAGAGGTTGAGAGCACTGGCTGTTCTTCCAGAGGTCCTGAGTTCAATTCCAGCAACCACATGGTGGCTCACAACCATCAGTGATGAGGTCTGATGCCCTCTTCTGGCGTACAGGCACATTGTATACATAATAAATAAATCTTTAAAAAAAAATACATTAAGAAAAATCTATGCTTACCTATACCCGCCGCTGTTCTCACAACAGGGTTTGTCCCTCCCTGCACTAGTGTTCACTAGTGTTCTCACACCAGAGCTCGTCCCTCCCTGCACTAGTGTTCTCACACCAGAGCTTGCCCTCCCTGCACTAGTGTTCGCTAGTGTTCTCACACCAGGGCTTACCCCTCTCTGCACTTACCTGAGCAGTGCAAAATATCCACGTGACTAGAACTGAGGCTATGTTGGTTTTCACAAATCTTTAATTCTCAACAGGTGGAAGTTTTCACTGGCCCAACAGGATGGGATATATTCCGGTGCTGTGAAATCGATACATAGATGAAAAAGGGATCAGGGCAAGCTAACATGGAGCAATCTGAAGGGCATGTTTTGTATACGCTCTAAAAACACCATCATCTCTAACCAGTGGGCAGCTGTGTCTATTTTCATAAAATGTTTGTTACGAAAAGTAAATCACCACTGTTTGCCTGACATTTGTGAAGTTTAATCTTAAGTGAAAATGGTTTAGATTGCTTAAAAGGAGAACAACACACTGAGATGGTTCAGCAGACAAAATGCTTGCCATGCGGCCTGACAACCTGAGTTCAATCCCTACAACCCTTGGAAAGGTGGAAAGGAAGAAGCAAAGCCACAGAGTTGTCCCCTGTCCTCCACAGGCCCCACCACCACACCTCTACACATAAACTATAGTGAAATTTTAATGTCTTTGTTTATAGATTTTATTTATTTATTACGTACAGTGTTCTGCCTGCATGTGTGCCTGCAGGCCAGAAGAGGGCGCCAGATCTCATTATAGATGGTTGTGAGCCACCATGTGGTTGCTGGAAATTGAACTCAGGTCCTCCGGAAGAGCAGTCTGTGCTCTTAACCTCTGAGACATCTCTCCAGGCCCCTCTTTTTGTTTTTCTGAGACAGGGTCTCATCATGTAACCCTGACTGGCCTGAAAGTCACTTTGTAGACCAGGCTGGTCTCCACCTCACAGAGACCAACCTCTGCCTCTCATGTGCTGGGATTAAAGGCATTCAACACCATGCCCCGCCTGAATTTTTTTTTTAATGTGTGTGCTAGGATACAGGATGGCTCAGTGGTTAAGAGCACTGACTGTTCTTCCGAAGGACCTGGATTCAATTCCCATTGCCCACAGGGCAGCTCACAACCATCTGTAACTCCAGGCCTAGAGGATCCAACACCCTCCTCTGTGGGCACTGCACATACAAGGTGCAGTCATACAGGCAGGCAAAACATCCATACACCTAAAAAATATTAAAAAAGAATGTTTCTCTTTTTAAGGGTGTGCTCTAACTTATAATCTTCATATAACAATCTTTTTATTTATTTTTTAATAGAAAATTTTTAGATGTATTTATTTTATGTGTATTAGTGTTTTGCCTGCATAGATGTACGCACGAATAGCATGTGCATGCATGCCTGGTGCCCTCGGAGATCAGAAGAGAGCACTGGATCCCATAGACTGGAGTTAATGAGAGTCGTGAGCCACCATGTGGGTGCTGGGAACAGACACACGTCCTCTGCAGGAGCAGCAACTGCTCTTAACGCTGAGCCATCTCTCCAGCCCTACATTCCTTATCTTTTTAATTTGCTTGTTTGTTTGTTTGTTTGTTTGTTTGTTTGTTTGTTTGTTTGTTTGAGACAGGGTTTCTCTGTGTAGTCCTAGCTACACTGGAACTCTGTAGACCAGGCTGACCTCAAACTCAGAGATCCACCTGCCTCTGCCTCCCGAGTGCTGGGATCAAATGCGTGCGTCACCATCTGTAGCCAGAAGTGTCTCGGTCCCGCCTGGCTCTGCAGTCTGAACAAACTTCTCCCACCCGCAGACCCACAGCGGCTTACAAAATAATTACTCAGAGGCTTGCATATTACTTACAAACTGTTTGGTCTATGGCTCAGGCTTCTTGCTAGCTAGCTCTTCATCTTAAATTAACCCGTTTCTATTCATCTATGCTTTGCCACGTGACTTTGTGGCGTTACCTGTGTTCCATTACCTCTTGCTCCCCCGGCAGCGCTCAGTGTCTTCTCCGACTCTGCTTTCTTCTCCTTGTCTCTCTTGAATCTCCTGCCTGGCTCCATTCTGCCCTGCCATAGGCCAATGCAGCTTTATTTTATTTTGTTTTGTTTTGTTTTATTTTATTTTATTTCATTTTATTTTATTTTATTTTATTTTATTTTTGGTTTTCTCGAGATAGGGTTTTGGTGCCTGTCCTGGATCTCACTCTGTAGACCAGGCTGGCCTCAAACTCAGAGATCTGCCTGGCTCTGCCTCCTGAATGCTAGGATTATTATAGGCGTGCACCACCACTGCCCGGTAGCTTTATTTATTAACCAGTGGGAGCAACACATATTCATAACATACAGAAAGATATCCCACAACACCACCACAGCCCAGGAAAGCGGTACTTTTTTTTTTTTTTTTAAGAAAGATTTTCCAGAGGCTGGAGAGATGGCTCAGTGGTTAAGAGCACTGCTCTTCTAGAAGACCCAAGTTCAATTCCCAGCAGCTCACACCTATCTGTAACTCCAGTTCCAGGGCTTCTGACACCCTCATACAGACATGCATGCAGGCAAAAAACAAAAACAAAAAACAAAAAAAAAAAACACCAATGAACATTAAATTAAAAAATTAATTAATTTGAAAAAAAAGAAATATAATGGTGGGGAAAGTGATGTGTAACACCTGAAGGCCAGTCTTCTAATATTGTCATCATGGACATTTGCCCGGAAGGTTGTCATAGAGCACTCCTGAGCCCTGCTTCCTGCTGGACCCCTGGGCGTCTCCCCAAGGGGCTGCTCCCACCAAGCACTCCATTTCTCAGCTCTGTCTGTGCCTATCGCCCACTCCTAGACTGACAGCACTCCCACACAGGGCTTCTTACAGTACCTTCCTTGCTCATCTGGATTCTCTCTTGTCTCCACAGTTCTAAATGACATCATCTCAACCATGTTCAACAGAAAGTTTATGGAGGAGCTGTTCAAACCCCAGGAGCTGTACTCCAAGAAGGCCCTGAGGACTGTGTATGACCGGCTGGCTCATGCCTCCATTATGCGACTGAACCAGGCCAGCATGGATAAGGTGAGCAGACAGCTGCTTAATCAGCTCAGCTCAGCTGCCCCTCTCCTACCCATTGTGGGTGGTCCTAGGCGGGATCAAATAGGATTCCAAATGTCATGGTGTCTTGGAAGAAGCAAGTACGTGTGAGTATGAGCTGTAGTCAGTTGTCAGGCTGAGAGGGTCTCAGAAGGCGTCTGCACCCAACCCCTCTGTCATGCTCCACAGGCCCCAAGACAGCCCTGCTGTTCATGTCCCTATTCACGGGCATGAGCACCTGCCGCCCCAAACCCCCAAGCTTTACCTCTGGGAAGAGGGTAAGAGAGGGCTAGGAAGTCCAATATGATCAAAGCGTGATGTGCCTGTATGCAGATGTCACAGTGAAGCCCATTAATATAAATAATAAATACACCCTAATAATTAGTTTTTAGCTGGGTGCTAGTGGTGCATGCCTTTAAGCTCAGCACTCAGGAGGCAGAGGCAGGTAGATCTCTGAATTCAAGGCCATCCTGGTCTACAGAGAGAATTCCAGGACAGGCTACACAGAGAAACCCTGTCTTCAAGAGAAAAAATTGTCAAAGTGTTCTAGAACATCCAGGGCTACACAGAGAAAGCCTGTCTTGAAAAATAAAATAATAATACTAATAAAAATAAGTAATTTTTTTTGTTTGTTTTTGTTTTTCGAGACAGGGTTTCTCTATGTATCTTTGGCTGTCCTGCAACTCACTCTGTAGACCAGGCTGATCTTGAACCCAGAGATCTGCCTGCCTCTGCCTCCTAAGTGCTGAGATTAAAGGCGTGTGCCACCACCATCCAGCTTAATAAATAATAATTTTTTTTAATTGTTCTGACCAAAGTCAGAGAAACCATCACAGGCAAGAGGAACCCAGGAAAGCCCAGCAGCCAAACATACTGTTGTGTTCTGGAGGGGACCCTATAGCACAGTGTGACATTAGGGTTGGGCTCAGTGACAAGTGCTTGCCTCACAAACACGAGAACATGAGTTTGACCCCAGGACCAAATGCTGGACATGGTGGCATGCACTCATAATCCCCGTACTGGGAGTAGAGACAGGAAGATATCTGTCTGAAAAGAGCTGGATGGCATTCCTAAGGACGACACTGAGGGTTAACGTCATGCCTCCACAGGCACACACTTACACATAAAAATCTAGGACACTGGGGAGAAACTAAATTAATGAGATAGGATCTCACATAGCCCAGGCTAGCCTCCAGCTCACGATGAAGCTAAGAATGATCTTGAACTTCTGATCCTCCTGACTCCACCTCCTAAACGGTAGCCTGCACAACTACATCTGGTTGTGTTGTGTTAGGAATCAAGCGCAGGACTTCCTGCATGCTAGGTAACTTCTACCAACAGAGCCACATCCCAACACCCCAAGTTCTGGGACTGTAGACAATTATGAAGTTAGACGTGAATAACGATAATTATTTTTCAACTTGCTCCCTTATATGAACTTTTTTTGAAGTCCTGAAGACTAACACTAGGTGGTGGGTAAACAGAATCAACATCTGTCTATTGCTGGTACTAGAAGCCTCAGTGAGACACATTAGCTTTAAATGAGCCTTTACCTCCCATTGTCTTCCTTTGGAAAAGTTACTTCATCCCTAAGTCTGTTTTCTCACCAACAAGGGGGTGTTGTTGTTTGTTTTTTTTCTCTTTTGAGGGGCTCCCACCCAGGTCCCAAATAAATCACACACACAGAGGTTTATTCTTACTTATAAATGTACAGCCTTAACTTGGCTTGTTGCTAGCCAACTCTTCTTAACTTTAAATTATCCCATCTACCTTTTGCCTCTGGATTTTTCCCATTGTCTTACTTCAGTAAATCTTACTCTTGCCGGGCGGTGGTGGCGCACGCCTTTAATCCCAGCACTCGGGAGGCAGAGGCAGGCGGATCTCTGTGAGATCGAGGCCAGCCTGGTCTCCAAACCGAGTTCTAGGAAAGGCGCAAAGCTACACAGAGACACCCTGTCTCTAAAAAAAAAAAAATCTTTCTCTTACTCTGTGGTTTGCTGTGTAGCTGGGTGGCTGGCCTCTGGTGTCCTCCTCTCCTTCTCTGGCTACTTCCTTTTTCCTTCCAGATTTCTCCTTCTATTAATTCTTTCTGCCTGCTATCCCTTCTCCTGCCTCACTAATGGCCATTCAATTCTTTATTAGACCATCAGGTGTTTTAGACAGGCACAGTAACACAGCTTCACAGAGTTAAACAAATGCAACATAAACAAAAGTAACACACCTTAAAATAATATTCTGCTATACTATGCTGTGGAGAAAATGAATGAATGTGTACTTTCTTTTTTTTATGGTTTTTCGAGACAGGGTTTCTCTGTGTAGCTTTGCGCCTTTCCTGGAACTCACTTGGTAGCCCAGGCTGGCCTCGAACTCACAGAGATCCGCCTGCCTCTGCCTCCCGAGTGCTGGGATTAAAAGCGTGCGCCACCACCGCCCAGCTGAATGTGTACTTTCTATTTCTATTTAACCCAAACAAAAACTACATGCTGCATTTTAAAATGGTGCTAGGAAGCAGGTGTTGTGAAGCACTTTGGAGGTCGAGGCAGGGGTATCAGAAGTTCAGCGTTAGCCTCTGCTTAATAGTGAGCTTGGTCGGGCTGGACAGATGGCTCAGAGGTTAAGAGCACTGGCTGTTCTTCCAGAGGTCCTGAGTTCAATTCCCAGCACCCACATGGTGGCTCACAACCATCTGTAATGAGTCTGGTGCCCTCTTCTGGCCTGCAGGGATACATACAGGCAGAACACTGTATACATAATAAATAAATAAATCTTAAAAAAAAAAAATAGTGAGCTTGGTCCCCTGTCTCAAAACTGTATTAATCAATTCATTAATTAAAAAATAAGAGTGGAGGCTAGAGAGATGGCTCAGAGCATAGACTTAAGTGTATAGCTTAAGAGCATATACTGCCCTTGCAGAGGACCCAAGTTCAGTTCCCATGTCAGGTGGCTCACAGCCACCTGTAATTCCATCTCCAGGGGAAAACAGTGCCTCTGGCCAGCAATCATGTGTACACCCCTATATACAGACACATGCATATAATTTAAATTTTTTTTTTTTTTTTTGGTTTTTCGAGACAGGGTTTCTCTGTGTTGCTTTGCTCCTTTCCTGGAACTCGCTTTGTAGACCAGGCTGGCCTCAAACTCACAGAGATCCGCCTTGCCTCTGCCTCCTGAGTGCTGGAATTAAAGGCGTGTGCCACCACCGCCCGGCCTAAATTTTTTTGTAATTTAAAAAAATTAAAAATTAACACCAAAATGACACAGAGAAACCCTGTCTTGAAAAATGAAAAAAAAAATTAAAATGGAGGTAGGGTTGGGGATTTAGCTTAGTTAGTAAAATGTTTGCCTAGTGTCTTAATCAATGTTTATTGCCATGAAGAGACATCATGACCATGGCAGCTCTTATAAGGAAAACATTTAATTTGGAGCTGGCTTACAATTTCAGAGGTTTTGTCCATTATCATCATGGCGGGAAGCATGGCCGCCATGCAGGCACTGTGCTGGAGAGGTAGATGAGAGTTCTACATCCAGATCAGCAGGCAGCAGGAAAAGAGAGTGACACTGGTCCTGGCTTGATCACCTGAAACCTCAAAGCCCACCCAGTGACGTACTTCCTCCAACAAGGCCACACCTCCTCCAACAGGGCCACACCTCCTAATCCCTGTCAAGTAGCACCACTCCTAATGACCAAGCATTAAATATATGAGCCTGTGGGGGCCATTCCTGTTCAAACCAGCACACCTAGTGTACACAAAGCCTGGGCTCCATTCCCAGCACTACAAAAAAAAGAAAGAAAAAAAGAACCATACTCATACAGAAAGCAAGCTACAGGGCCTGAAAGATGGCCAAGTGGTTAGGGTTAGGGTAGCACTGGCTACTGTTCCAGAGAACCCAGGTTCAATTCCCAGCACCTACAAGGTAGTTCACAATTGTTTGTAACTTCAATTCCAGGGGATCCAGCACCCTCTTCTGGCCTCTGTATGCACCAGGTGCTTATATGGTACACAGACACACACCCAGGCAAACATGCATACACATAAAGAAATATAAAAAAGAAATTGAGCTGGGCGGTGGTGGCACACACCTTTAATCCCAGTACTCAGGAGACAGAGCCAGGCAGGTCTCTGTGAGTTCAAGGCCAGCCTGGTCTACAGCCTGGTCTACAGAGTGAGATCCAGGAAAGGCGCCAAAACTACACAGCGAGACCCGGTCTCGAAAAGAAAAGGAAAGAAAAGAAATTGAACAAAGAAGTACTTGAATCAGGATTCCAGATCCTCCCAAGTCCAGGGCCCAGTGCAGAACTCACAGCAGCCAATACGGTTTCATATGTGTCCGTCAGGAAGACACAGAGGACGACCAGAAACCATGGTTTGCCCAGAGACTTTCTGGCTACTCCTGTTGTCTTAGCTCAGTTACTAACATCTCGTATTCTCGGAAGTGCTCTGACTTGGGTAGCAACCCATGTGGTCACCTGAGCTGTGTGGCAAGCCCGTGGCCTGCTTTTCTACAACTGCTTAGCTCGGGTTCTGAACTGGTTTTGTGATCTCATCTGTTCTGTGTGTGCGTTGACAGCTCTATGACCTGATGACCATGGCTTTCAAATATCAAGTGCTGCTATGTCCACGCCCCAAGGATGTGCTGCTGGTCACTTTCAACCATTTAGACTCCATCAAGGGATTCATCCTGGACTCCCCAACCATCCTGCAGCAAGTGGATGAGACCTTCCGGCAGCTGATAGAAGTAAGCATGTCACCAGCCTGTCACCTCACTGCCATAACCCTTGTCCTCAGCCAATTGTAAGAACCAGCACTCTCCTAGAACATTCTAAAATCCCACAGCTGCCTATTTTGTAACTACAGTGGGCAATTATCATTTCAGGCTCTCTATTGTGGCCTTTGTAGGGGGAAAATAACAACAAAGAACTTCCTTCTTGTCTGAAAGGGAAGTACATGTTGGAAGTACATGTCTGCTAAATTGTAGGGAAAGGCCTTTGGCATGGTTGTGGTTCAAATCTTAGATGGTCTTTTAATTTAAAAAAACCCTGAGCCAGATATTGGGGTGAAAGCTGAAAGATCAGAGAGGCAAAGCAAGCCACAGCCAACCTCACCTCACCAACTCCTCAGCCAATCCTGTTTCCACGAATCCTCAGACTGAAAGCTTCTGAGTCCTCACCGGAAAGAGTCTCAGCTGAACTATTTAGTTCCTGTCTCCTCATGCCTTATATACCTTTCTCCGCCCTGCCGTCACTTCCTGGGATTAAAGGCAGGTATACTTCCCAGTACTGGGATTAAAGGTGTGTACCACCACTGCCTGGCTCTGTTTCCAGTGTGGCCTTGAACTCACAGAGATCCAGACAGATCTCTGCCTCCCAAGTGATAGGATTAAGGGTGTGTGTCACCACTGTCTGGCCTCTATGTCTAATCTAGTGGCTGGCTCTGTCCTCTGACCCTCAGGCAAGCTTTATTAGGGTACACAATATATCTCCACACGTAGCAGGATCTGTTCTACTTGGGAGGGTGGGTGTTGACACTCCTGCTTCCATGGTCCCTGCTTATATGGGTCCCACCCCTGAGCACCCCCGCCCCGCCTGTCCCTACAACTCAGCCCATGGTGGAAAGTGCAAAGCTTCCCCCTCTTGCCTCGGCAGATATATGGGAGCCTCTCTGCTGGGGAGTTCCAGCTGATCCGGCAGACACTGCTCATCTTCTTCCAAGACCTGCACATCCGAGTAAGTGCCTGGAACCCCTGTGGGTGGCTGCTCCCCTGGCCACAAGCCAGTCATCCAGAAAGACCAGGAGCAGGATTTTGCCCGCCTAAGTGATACCCATTATGCTTTGAATCTGCGACTATAAGCATTCTTGTGATAGATTTCAGCCACTTTTTTCCCACCTCCATTGAGCTTCTTTGAAATGTGGGCTTATCCTCTGCTTCCACAGAAGAACTGTGCTGTCCAGGTACCAATCTGGCCTCAAAGCTTTTCTCAAGCTCCCCATCTTTAGTGTCCCTGCTTCAGACACTGTCCCATGGCTGCCCTCCTGCTCCCCTTCCCTGGGTCTTCCTCTCCCTCTCCCTCTGCCTATCTCCAAGCCTCCCTCCCTCTGCCATCCACCCACTTGCTGAAATCCATCATGATCAGGCCTACTGGACCTATAATTTCACATCTGCAACTAAACTATTGCCCAAAAGCCAAGTGTGCCTGACTCTGGCTTCTGGTGAGGACGCTTTCTTTCCACCACTCACTTGGCTCAGAACCAACGTCACTTTGATTTTCCATCCTTGATCTGTCCTGTTGCTTCTGAAGTGCAGAGGGCTTGCCCTTCTATGGCTCTGCCCTTCTCTCCAGGCTGCTGACACTTTGGCTTGGGTTCACATACTTTTTATTTTTTTACAGTTTCTGGGACCATGACCAAGTCTCCATGTATGCTAAGCAAGTTCCCTGCCACTGAGCTGAATCCTTAGCCCGCATTCATTTCTTCCTGGCTGTTGTCTCCTAAAGATCCCCCTCTCATTGTGCCATGCCTACTCCAAACAATTCTGTACCCTAACTTTCAAAAACACACTTCTAAACTCAGGGCGGGGGGCGGGGGGCATGACTCTGCCAGATGGGGCTTGTTCCTTCCTAAAGTTGAGCCAACTGAGGTGGAAAGATGGCATGCTGTAGCAAAACCCTGGTGTTAGACAGTATCATGCACACTGTGCCCTTGACCCTGAGCCAATCACTGCTCTTGAATCCCAGCTTCTTTACCTGAAAGTGGAAATGACGGTGTGTCATGTGGAGTTCGCCAGAAGAACCCTAAGGAGCATATATAGTAACATGTGGGTGCTTGCATGTGAATGGTATAGAACACTTCTCCAAAAGATATGCAAGAAACTGGGCGGTGGTGGCGCACGCCTTTAATCACAGCACTGGGAGGCAGAGGCAGGCGGATCTCTGTGAGTTCGAGGCCAGCCTGGGTTACAGCGTGAGTTCCAGGAAAGGCGCAAAGCTACACAGAGAAACCCTGTCTTGAAAAACCAAAAAAAAAAAAAAAAAAAAGGATATGCAAGAAACTGGTCACAGTACTGCCTCCTGGAGTGAGGAGCTGTGGAGGACAAGCAGAACAGAGGGACACAGCCCCTTCTGCACCTTTGGGACCTCATACTTAGGCACACATGAAAGCCAGAATCAAGAAGAGAACTAGAGGATGGTTCATGCCTGAATGTGTTTCTCTTCCAGGGGAGGGAAGATAAATAGATTTCAGCTCTAATGCCAATTTTTATTTTTAACCCTCATGAATAATTTCATTGTATTAGCTATGGATGGAGCAAGCACAACATGAATATAAACTAAAGATCTCTAATGTTTGTGGGTAAAAATATAAAAATATGAGAGTACAAGCAAGCTTAAGCTTTGCAGCAGATTTAACACCAATTTGAACAGACTGAAAATTCCACTTGGTAATGTTACCAGGACCATGCATATTTAAGCATATTTTAAGGGTTGCAGTAATATAAACAGCCATATTGATTTCTCAGTTGTGAGGAGATAAAATTCATTGTAATGAAAAGACATGCCTAATAATAATTCTACAGTGAACTCATTAAAATGTATTAAGCCACTAAATATATTGGGCTTTAATTGCTAAATTGGTAAAGAAGGAAACATCAAAATCACATCCAGTCCTGGCGGCACATGCCTGTAATCCTCCACTGGGGAGGTAGAGGCAAGAGGAACAGGAGTTCAAGGTCATCCTTAGCTATGTATCTAGCCCTGGAGGAGGGATTGATTTGGAGTGGGGATGAATCACACAGCTTGGCAATCCTCTGCCAATGATCTGAACATCTGGGCTGGCTTCCCATGTCTGGTCTTTAATGGTGTTTCTGTTCCGCTGCAACTTGTGATTGCCTATACAAATTTTCTGTTTTCAAAATAGTCTTGATAGATTTTAAATTTGTTAGCAAAACCAACTAAATCGAGAACACACAGTTCTGCACCAGGAACTCTTGCTTTTTTAACCAAAGCAAATACCAAACTGCATGTTCCATACCAAGCTTTCTCTATGATGAGGCATCATGAATACAGTCAGGTCCTGACCCGTGCACAGGGACCTTGACGGAGACCGCACTAGGACCAGTTCCATTTAGGCTCCTGAGGAGTTAGTTACAACCGTCTCAGCCCCACAATCCTCTTCAACCCTCTAGAGACCCTCCAGAGCTGCTCCTGACCCTCCCCCTGACCTATGACCCCACATCCTTGCACTCTTCCATCATGGCTCTCCTGCTCTTCCCATTCTTTCTGCATTACTGGAAGCATCATTCCATCTTAGCTCTCCAGGAATGTTCCCTACACTTCCACTTCATTACTCTTCTTGGGGAAGACTTCTACCCTGGAACACAGTCTAGCAAATGTTTATCGACTCCCTCGTGAGTGTCTGAGGTACCTAGATGAACAAGACCAAGCTCCTGTTGAAGAGGATCTTAATAGGAAGCCCCAGGAGAACAAACAGGTCATGTTCCTAACTGAGACTTTTAGGAAAGTGGTAATGAGGAGAATTACGAAGGGCAGCAGGATGGATCGTTCACTGGATTAGGTCAGCACTATCCAATAAAACCCCTGTATGGCGAGGATGTTTAGACCTGTGCTGGCATAGAAGAGTTAAGAGAGAAGACACAAAGGAGAGTGTGGCCAGCTCTCCCTAAGAGGATCAAGAAAGTCTTCTGAGGGCTGGAGAGATGGCTCAGCAGGTAATAACGCTGGCTGTTCCTTCAGAGGACCTCGGTTTGATTTCCAGCAACCACAGGGTGGTTCACAGTGTCTATAACACCAATTCCAGGGCATCCTGTGCCCTCTGTTGGCCTCCTCAGACACTGTACTAACAGTGTAGAGACATACACTCAGATAAGACATAAAAATACACTTAAAGCAAAAAAAAAAAAAAAAAAAAAAAAAAAGAATTGTTTTGTTTTGTTTGTTTAGTTTTTCGAGACAGGATTTCTCTGTGTATCCCTGGCTGTCCTGGAACTCAATCTGTAGCCCAGGCTGGCCTCGAACTTAAAGATTTGCCTGCCTCTGTCTCCTGAGTGCTGGGATTAAATAAGTGTGCCACCACACCCTGCCAATCTGTAATCATTTTAGTTTTTGTTGTTGTTGTTGTTTTAGTAATTTTTATTTTATTTTTAGAGATATAATTACACAATTTCCCCCTTTCCTTCCTCTAAACTCTTCCATTTACCCCTCATTGCTCTCTTTCCAGTTCATGGTCTCTTTTTCACTAATTGTTGTTACACATCTATATGTCTAAGTATAGGATTCTAGTATTACAAAATATACCTCGCTCAGTCTGGATAATGTTGCTTGGGTGTATGTTTTCAGGGCTGACCCTTTGGTAGTAGATCACCAATTGGCATGCTCTTCCCTGGGGAAGCCTTATTTCTCCTGTAGTTCTTTGTGTAGGGTTGAGGTCTCAGGGGGTCCATGTTGCACCCCACCCCCAGTCCACTCTAGCATGTCCATTGTCTTTGTCCTTGTTCAGCCCCTCCTGTGGACTTCCAGGACTTGGTACTCCCAAGCCCGGCCTCCTTTCTGAAGGCAGGGTTACAGTCAGGGTAGCAAGCAGTCTCCACAGAGTCTGGCCACCTGGCCGCACAGGCCCCTCGACACGTGGAAAATGAGGTAGAACTCTGATCCTGAAGATGGTTAGCATCAGGAAGTTCAGCAACCCTGGAGGTGATAGCTTTAAGAGGCCTCTCCCTCTCCCTCCAGCCCTTGGCCTGGACTTCCCTGGAGTTACTGAAGATGTGTGACTCCTGCATGCAGCTCTTTTCAGAGGTTCCTGCCCAGCAGCCAGCTTCGGTTAGGTGGTCAAGTTATCTGTTGATAACTCATACAGCTCTTGGGGAACCCAAAGCCAGCACCATAAGAAAATGTCAGGCAAAAAAAAAAAAAAAAATGGGTGTTTTGCCTTTATGTGTGTCTGTGTATCACATGCATGCCTAGTGCCTGAGGCCAGAAGAGGGAATAGAATCCTCTGGAACTGACAGACAGTTGTGAGCCACCATGTGGTTATGGGTACTAGGAATCGAACTGGGGTCCTCTGGAAGAGCAGCCAGTATTCTTAACAGCTGAGCATCTCTGCAGCCCCTAATGCTATCTTAAAAACAAGCTTTCAAGCACGGTATGGTGGCGCACGCCTATAATCCCAGCACTTGGGAGGCAGAGGCGGGAGTTCTAGGCCAGCCTCAGCTACATGTTGAACGCAAGGCCATCCTTGAAGGGCTACATGAGACCCTGTCTTAAACAAAAAGAGCAGGAGTGATAGAGTAGGCCTTTAATTCCGGCCACTTGGGAGGCAGAGATAGGAGGATTTCTGTGAGTTCAAGACCAGCCTGGTACATAGGGAGCTCCAGGACAGCCAGGACTACCTAGAGACATCATCCAAAAAAACAATAAAACTCAAGCTGGGCATTGTAGGCAGAGTTGCATGGCAGAGGGTAGATAAGAAATATGGGTTAATTTAAAATGTAAGAGTTAGCTAGTAACAAACCTGAGCTATGGGCCAAGCATTTATAATTAAGATTTTTTTTTTTTTTTTTGGTTTTTCGAGGCAGGGTTTCTCTGTGTAGCTTTGCGCCTCTCCTGGAACTCACTTGGTAGACCAGGCTGGCCTCGAACTCACAGAGATCCGCCTGGCTCTGCCTCCCGAGTGCTGGGATTAAAGGCGTGCGCCACCAACGCCCGGCTAGATTTATTTATTTATTATGTATACAGTGTTCTCTCTGCATGTATGCCTGCAGGCCAGAAAAGGGCACCAGATCTCATTATAGATGGTCGTGAGCCACCATGTGGTTACTGGGAATTGAACTCAGGACCTCTGGAAGAACAGTCAGTGCTCTTAACCTCTGAGCCATCTCTCCAGCTGCATTTATAATTAAAATTAAGTCTCTGAGCATTTATTGGGAAGCCAGTGGTCCAATAAAAAGCTCCACCTACAGGGCATGATAGCAAATACCTTTAATTCCAGCACAGAGAGAGTTCCAGGACAGCCAGAGCTACACAGAAAAAAAACCTGTGTCAGAAAAGAAAAAAAAAACAAAAACAAAAAACAAACAATAACAAAAAAGACACAAGACAAATGTTTGTAGGTATGTACACACATTTGTGTTTATGTTTGTGCGCATATGTGTATATTCATGTGTATGCAAGTGCATTTGTGTATATGTGTGCAGTTAGAGGACAGAAATGGATATGTGGTATTGTTCCCCAGGAGACACCCAGCTTGTTTTCTGTTATTGATTCTTTTGTTTGTTTGGTTGGTTGGTTGGTTGGTTGGTTGGGAGTTTTTGTTTGTTTGTTTCTGTTTTTGAGACAGGGTCTCACTGTACAATTCTGGCTAGCCTGGAACTTCCTATGTAGATCAGAATGGCCTTGAATTCACAGAGACCCACCTGCCTCTGCCTCCTGAATACCTTGCCCAGCGCTCCACCTTGTTTTCTGAGATAGGGATTCCTACTGGGGCCTGGGACTTGCTCATTAGACTAGGCTGGCTGTCTAGCAAGCCCTGGGGACCTGCCTGTCTTCATCTGGGGTTATAGGCATGTGCAGATTTAGGCCATTGGTCAGCATCCATTTGTCACGAGTATCCGTCCTGGGATGGACGGAGCCCTCTAGCAGCAGCTGCAGGTGGGACACTGAGCACTCTTCCTCGCGGTAAAACTAACCTCACCTGGCTTTCCCTGGGTTCCGGGGAAACTTGGGTCTTCATGCTTGCACAGCAGGCAGTTCACCTACTGAGTGCTCTCTCGCTCTCTCTCTCTCTCTCTCTCTCTCTCTCTCTCTCTCTCTCTCTCTCTGCCCTCCACCCCAAGACAGATTTTCAGTAGGCTCGTAAGGAGAGGGGAGGCCGGGCAGTGATGGCACACACCTTTAATCCCAGCACTTGGGAGGCAGAGACAGGCTATGAGTTTATGGCCAGCCTGGTCTACAAAGCACATTCCAGGACAGTCAGGGGTGTTACACAGAGAAACCCTGTCTCGAAAAACAAACAAAAAAGAGATGGCAAAAGATACTGGCTCAGTAGCTTTCCGAGGATATGGCTGCCACGTCTGGGAAGGAAGGTGTCAGCTCCTGCGTATGGGAAACTCAGGAGTCAAAAACATGGCTGCAGCTGGACCTGGTCTGGCAGGCAGCAGAGAGCCAAGGATTTTAAGGAAGGTACATGGTTGCTGAGGAGTCCAGAAGAATGTCTTTATCAGTAGGATGGAGAGCAGGCTCAAAACAGGTAAGGAAGGCAGGAGATGCTGGTCAGCAGCGAGGAACAGAAGGTAGGGTAGAGAGGAAGGCCAGGTATAGAATGTTCCGCTGGCATGGCTTGGCCCCCAAGTAGATATAGGAAGGTAACTGAAGGTGGCTCAGACTGCTAGCGTGGTGGCCTGGTAGTGGTGCTCATTGAGATTGGAAATTCTAAAGGGTGAGGGAGGCTGGGAAAAACAACGGTGGGCATTTTTCTGAGTAGGGTGAGTTGGAGAAGCATTCTGTGGACCCAGCGTACTCCTTTCTGCTAAACTCATATGCCTTCATCACAGAATCTGAAAGTGAAGAATTCCTTAAAGGTCATTCACCCACCTCTGACCAAGCCAGTTTACCCATTCTCCTCAGAACATGACTTGTGCCTGCACATCCCCACTTCTGGAGCATCGTCCACAACGCTCGTTTCCTCCAGCCCCCAGCATCCCCAGCCTGTGACTGATCTGTTCAGTGAACTGGCATGCTCGTCTACTATGTGGAAGGTCTGCCTTTCTAGTCTGTCTTGGTCACTTTTCTGTTACTGTGGTAGAACACCACGACCAAGGCAAAAAGAAAGCATTTAAACAGACCTAAGGTTTCAGGGGGCTACAGTCTATGCTGGCAGATGAAGGGACAGCTGAGAGCTCACATCTTGATCCATAAACACAAGGCAGAGTGAGCAAGCACTGGGAATCACACAGGTCTTTTGAAACATCAAAGCCTGCCCCCAGTGACACAGCTCCACCAACAAGGCCACATGTCCTCTAACAAGGCCACACCTCCTGATCCTTTCCAGACAGTTCCAACAGCCAGGGACCAAGTGTTCAAGAACATGAGCCTAGGCACATTCTCCTTCAGACCACCACATGGTGTTTTACATGTATGCTTGTGGGGTGGGTCCAAATGAGCCTTTTACTGTCTTTCTTTCTAGCTCTAGAGTGTGGACCCAGGGCCTCAGCCATGCTCAGCAAGTCCTCTAACCTAAGCTACAGCCCAGTCCTCCAAGCAGACTAATAAAGAGAATTAGCTACCGTTTATTGAGCACATACTATGTGTATATAGGTTCTGCCTGCTCCCCATCCTTGATGCCAGGGTCTTACACATGCTAAGCCAGGGTTCTACCATGGACTCATGTTCCCAGATCCTGTTTTTGTAAATTTTCCTCATTTCTTTAAAATAGGAAAACATTTGAAGGATTTAGGATCAAGCTCAGAAGTCATCCTATTGTATGGAGCTGGAGAAGTGATTCAGCAATTAGGAGCACCTATTTTGGGTGGTTCATAACCACTTATAACACCAGCTCCAAGGGACCCATTGCCTTCTTCTGGCCTCCACAGGCACCAGCGTGTGTCTGCACACATACACTTATGCACACATACACCTAAATGTGTGTGTGTGTGTGTGTGTGTGTGTGTGTGTGTGTGTATACACACACACACACACACAGTCATTATGTGGGTGAAGCCACTCCAAACCTGCATGTCTGTTATGGTATGTCCCTTCCCTTCACATTACAAGCTGGCTAGGTAGCATTCACAAACCACTGTTCATCCTCAGAACATTTGTGTCCCTGAAAACATACCAGAAAAATGACACCAAATATATATTTTTTTCCAGGTATCCACATTTCTAAAGGACAAAGTTCAAAATTCTAACGGTCGCTTTGTGTTGCCAGTGTCTGGGCCTGTCCCCTGGGGAACTGAAGTTCCCGGAGTCATCAGGTAAACCCTCAGTGGTAACTGCTCAGCAGTGTTTGAGGTGCCACAAACACAGAACGTGCCCACCCCACGACTACAGCACTGTGGAGCCCCTCGGGCTCTGCTTACCTGTCTCTTCTGCAGTAAAGCTCAGCTATACAGAGGTCGAGGACTAATCCCAGCTTTGCCTCTTGAGTGGAGGATGCTTGGGGCAAGCCACCCACTCCCGATTCTATCTCCCGTCTCTTAAATGGTTGCTGTGAGAAGACATGGCCACCCTCTGAAGTGCTTACACAGCTCTTGTGCCTCTGCCCAACTGTCACAGTTGTCTTTATCTTTTGTTTGTTTGGTTTTAGGGGCCCTGGGAATAGAACCCACGGTCTTGTACATGCTAAGCAAGTGTGCCGAGCTACACCTCCAATGTAGCTGCTTTATCGCCAGTGAGGGGTTAAATTCCTTTTTGTCCTGCTGTGTGCAGATGCTAAGGTGGCCTCTGAGACTGCCCAAGTTTAGAGAACTCCCATCATGTCATACTTTGTGTTCCAGAATGTTCAACGAGGAAGGGGAAGAAGTAAAGAAGACAGAATTCAAGCATGGGGGAAGCTTTGTCGCTGCGCACAAGGAGGGTTCTTTTGAGCTTTACGGAGACCGAGTCTTGAAGCTGGGAACTAACATGTAAGCAAATTCTCCCTCTGGATGAACTTGAGTCCACAGAGGTCATGTCATTAAAAACAAACCGACTTCTGCTCTGAAAAATCCCCACTGACTATACCGAGGATGTGTCTCAGCTAACAGGGCGCTTGCCCAGCACACACGAAACCCTGCCTTCTCTCCCCAGCACCACCTAAACCAGCATAATGGTCAAAGCCTATAACCCCAGCATTTGGGATATGGAGGCAAGAGGATAAAAGTTCATCAAGGTCATCCTGGGCAACATGGTGAACATGAGGCCAGCCTAGAGTACATGAGAGCCTGTCTGGGACAAAACCAAACCAAACCCATTAATCACTGGAGTCATTTCCCCCCAATACAATGCATGCAGAGCCCTGACATCTAAATGCTGAGGATCCCCAGGAACATTTCCATAGGCAAAAGATACATTGTCTTAAGTAACCCTGGAGGAGGAAGAGCCAGTGTTTCTTTGCCATGGAAGCCACACAGCCTCCCTGTAATGTTAT
>CABHPR010128992.1:0-22723 GCA_902168415.1 Peromyscus melanophrys
TCCCTCTGGTCCCTTCCTAGTAAATCCCGCGTGCCTTTACATCCGGAGCGCAATCCCATCTGTCTTTATAGATGTTCACCTCTTCTCCTAAGCGTTAACTTTTCCAAGTAGCAGGGGAGGTTCTCTTCTTTCCTGGATGAACGACGTTTTAATTCAGAACTCCAAACAGAAATAACATCGAAGGCTGGGCCCACTGCTCTTTTGTTGTTGTTGTTGTTGTTGTAGTTGTTGTTTCCATCAAAAGGAAGCTCATTTGGGCCTAATTTGTATGGTTATGGGATGTTCCAGCAGCTGTGCTGCTTCAAAGTAGACAGTTGATACTAGAATGTCAGGGTAAATCCTGAAAGCTTAAGCTGTTTGGTCTGGTCAGTGGTGTAAACAAACCCTTTCAGACCATGTGTGACTGCCAGCTTCCAGTTGGAACATCTCTTAATTTGAACTTACTGACTCATTATCGGAGGAGATGATCGCCATCGCCTTAACCTCCCAAGTTCATGTTCATATTTGACATTTCGAATTATTTTTGAACCCTAAACTGGAGTGCTGTATTTATAGGACTGATCTGATAGTAGATTTAATTGTGTTTTCCGCAGGTTTATTTTGGGGAATAATTGTGCCCATTTGCTTCTACTCACAAGTGAAAGAAAAAAAAAATTGCAAGGGGGTAATGTCAGATAAGCATAAACTTTCTGGTGGAATTTTTTTTCACTCTGCTCATCTGTATTGTTGACATGGTTATTTAAAATATTACAGATACTGCTACCTGCTAATTTAATGCAACGTTCTTATGTAACTGGACATTTTGTTCTATTTTATTTGTGACTTTGTGTTTTTACTTAAAAATATTTTTCCTAAGAGAATGTGACGTTTTGGTTAAATACTAGGATGAATGCTGATTATTATATACCTATGACATAGTTGTTACAGTATCTCCTTTTAGAAATGGAAACAGGCTCAAAAAATTTATGACTCCAAATCCTGTGCTCACAGACTGTCCTATTGGCAGATTTCTTACAGAAAATTCATTGGTATAATTCGATCTGGGAAGTTGTGTGTTGCCCACAGCACTGTAGTAGCAGGAAGGGTTTTTCCCTAGACGTGATTTCAGACCTCATTTTGCTGCAGATCACCTGGCCCTGATATATTTGCAGCTTGTCTGCTAAAGAACCATGGAAGTTCTCACAGCTTTCTCCATGCTTTTGGTTGTAAAAGTGGTTTGATTGCAGGTGAGGTTTCCTTTGAGATTATTTTACTAAGCCTGCTGTGGAATTAATAAAGATGCCTGAGATAGCATCTAGGTTCCTGAAAGTTTACAAAATTGGACTGACAAACTGGTGTGTAAAAAAATTACCCGGATACAGAGCAGTTTCAATTAAATAATGAGTGATGTAGAAAGTGCTGTGGGTCTTTAAGGATTGGAATTGAAATAGTGTGTTTCCTAGAGGTCAGCCTTGAGATCTGGATAAGGTTTGGATAAAGGGGAAATTGGAGAGATCCTGTTCTAAATATAGAACGGAGGGCAGAATGGAGACAAGAACTTCGTAAAGGACTGTCATGTGCTGTTACCACAGTATATTCAGTTTAATAACCAGTAACTTATTATTCAATTTTGTATGTCTGTCTCTGAACATAACCTTATTGAAGTAGGTCCACTACCCTCTTCTACACAAAGGCAAACCCCCAAACACAGACATTATCGTCAGATTCTACATTTATGCTTAGATATCCAGAGTTCAGGCTGAGCTCTTATCTGTAATACATGTTACTTTTTCATATTATCTACATGAGAACAGACTAAAATGGTTATACCAGTTCTTTTAAAACTCATTATTAGGCTGGGAATGTAGCCAATAGTAGAGTGCTTGCCTACCATGTGCCAGCCCTGGGGTCAATCCTCAGCACTACATACTACATACATTCTCCATCAGTACCACTTATATATGTGCATACATACGTAAACTAACCATTCTTTTAGCTGTTCGCCAAATGCTCCAAGATTCTCAGCATATGAAGTTGTATAATTACTGTGCTACATTTTGTATCCTTTTAGGGAACTCTGAAAGTGCAGTGGAAACAGATGTTTGTGAATGTGGGGGAAATTCCACAGAAGAGATGTTCATTTGGGTTATAAACAACGGAACAAGGCAGAGTCAGCAGGGCACTGGCATTGTAGAATCAAACTGTAGTGCATGTACAAGCACACGTTCAAGAAAGTGTTCTAGAGGAAGTCTAGAAGTTTGTTGTAACTTGAGCTTACCATCTAGGTGTGGCTGACATGGAAATGATGAAAGTTAGGACCAGTTTGCTGAGGCCAGGAAAAAGCAAGGAGCTTAAATATTTACTTTGCAGTTGGAAAACTAAAAGAATAATTTCAGCATAATTGGGGTAAAAAGCCAGATTGTTCGTAATTCTCTCTGGGATTATAGCACAGTAGTTTGAGAGAAGGACATCTAAGGAAAGGGTTTTATTTATGTAGTGGGCTGGGGATTGAACCAGGGCCTTTCCACATTGGAAGCAAGTGCTCTGCCATGGACTGCACCCCAGCCTCCTCCGTTGCTGTTAGTTGAAAATAGAACTGAATATTGGAGGTCAGTTGGACAGTGCAGATGGACGAAATGGTTCCTAGGCCCTCTGATAGACGAAGTATTGGAAGTGCCATGATCGGAGTAGGAGGAGTGTGTGGTAGAGGAGTGGCTGGGAGCCATTGGAAGTGCTGGGATTAGGTCCAGGTCCAATCATCCATAAAGAGAGGCCAGTGAGAAGGTCATGAAAGAAGTCTGGGTAAGATGCGTAACTGAGAAGTCAAGTTTTAAGAGTTGATCAGAGAGCAGAAGGCTTTACTGACTGGAGCAACTGAAAACCATGAGTTGTTTATAGGTGTGTGTATGTGTGTGTGGGGGGGTAAGTTTCTATGATTAAAAATGTTGGATTATGATTGTAGGTACTTTTAAGTGGGGAGACTCATTAAATTGATCTGCATCAGATGCAGGCTATCTAAGATGATACATAACTAGAATTGATGATTCAAGCCAGAATACTTGAAATTTGGTTTGAAGGTAAGGTGCTAGTTGAAGTTACATGTCTTCAAAGTAAATATTTTAAAAGAAAAGTAGGTCCTGAGTACTTCATCTTTGGGTACATTCATGGCTAGCAGATAAAAGCTAGCCAAGAATACCAAAATGTGGAAAAGGAAAGAACCAACCGTATGGTTGCATTTTAAACCAGGAGTTTAATGAGGAACTTGACAAGCAGGGGTGATAAGTGGAGACTCAGGAACACTTGTGGTGACACAGGGCCACCAGGACTTCGTTCTGTGGCTGGCTAGTCAGAGGATTCTGTGAGTTTCTCCGCTCCCGAATCAGAGAGCTGTATCTGTTAGTGTACGCTGAGATTAGATTGATGCCTTAAGCTGCCTGTACTCATATCCAGAGCAAGAACTGAATGCCTTTCAGTAGAACAAAACTGTCTTGCCTCTGGAATTTCATATTCTCTCTAATAGTCACTTTCATCCTTTGCTTTAAGGAAGAGTGGGCTAATCATTATAAATAGTGGGTTCATACTGCTTCTCCTGCACAGTCAGTCCATCTTGTTTGGATGTTCTGTCTTATGGTCATCCCCTGCAACTGCACCCCCTGGTGCAAGCTGAGCTCATCAGAGCTGTATTTCAGATAGCACAGTGCTGGCTGGCAGACCTTCCCATTGGCAGTCTTCAGCCAAACATACAGTTTTCTCGTTGACGAAACTGACTTTATTTTATAGCTGAGTGCCCCTGAGCCCTGAGTAGGATATTATCTGTTCCCAAAGCACTTTGCATATATTTTACCTGTTAGCTTTGAGCTTCCTGTAGCCGAGAACTGTTGGGCATCAATTGTATTTGCAATGTTTTATGTCTCAAGTGATGGTGAGAACATAGGTTTTTATCAGAGTACTCATGAAACCGAAATAGGTAATATATTAACTCGGAATACGCTTGTATAATAAAAATATCTTTTGTATTTTTCTTCATAGGACCAGTTGTCCCCAAAATTATCTTTGAATAATATGAGATGCCATAACAGATTTTTTTTTTTTTGCATGCTCTCCCTGTATTGCCCAGGCTAGCTGCCAAGTCTTAGGCTCAATTGATTTTCCTTCCTCAGCACCCCACCCCCAGCCCCTGAGACTTACAGGTGTGTGCATGCCCGGCTTATAAATTCTTCATGATTTATCTGAGGGTTTTTGTTTGTTTTGTGGTACCAGGGATCAAAACAAAGTCATACACTTGAAGGCATGCTGTGTACCACCAAGCTACATCCCAATTCTAAAAGCAATTATATAGACTTGAGTTTCTTTTCTTTATGCTGTTGACCTGTCTGTTGTCTGTGCCCATGCGTGTTTTATTCTTTATGGCAGGTCTGAATGAGGGTACATCAAATCCTCTTTTTGTTGTTTGAAAATTGGCCCTTAGTGTCTCATTTTTAATGTGAAATTTTCATTGAGATATAAAGTTCTATAATAAACCACTTTGCTATTTGGGTTAAAGTTGTGTTGCATTTTTACATTGTGAAATTCTTTTTAGTTCTGACTAGATTTTTCCTATTCTAGTGTTGCTTTGGGCGCTATTATGAGTAGAGATTTTTTTCCTATTGTATTTCTTAGTTGGTTATTACTGATGTGCAGAAATACTTGGGGCAAACCCGAAAACGTAATACCAGTGAGGCTTTAAAGAACACATGCACAGGTGGATCCAGGAGTTAGAGGAGGAGTAAGGGTGAATATGAACAAAATACATTGTATGTGTGTATGACGTTCTCAAAGATCCTAGTAAGAAGCACGCCTACAACACTTACCAAAGCCAGTGTTCTGAACAAGGCTCTCTGTCTTCACAGGGAGACCAAGAGAAGGAACATGACATTTGGTGCTGGTGGACTTGCTTCAGATTCATGCCTTTTCATTTGCTAATTTTGTGAGTTGGGTAAGTAATTGTCTTGTCTGAATTTTTGTTTTTCTTTTGTAAAAGTCCAGTAAACAATCCCTGCCCTACCTGTCTGCCTCCCAGGGGTAGGGATAGAAATGACGAGTGTGAAAGCATTGTGCGTAACAAAACAATCCAGTGTGTTAGCATGAGCTGGAAAGGTGAAGAGTGGATGATTGTAAAATCATGTAGCTCAATTTAATGTAGTTATGGCCAGTATTTTACAGATGGATTATAGTAAGACGGTCTGTAAATGTCACCCTGATCCCTACCCAACTCATCAGTGAACACAATTTGCTTTATTTCTGACAGCCAGGCTTCATATAAGGTTCTGCAGTTGTAACAGTTACCTTGCTGTAGTTACAGTTTATACTGATAGCTTTCTCAGTGAATGCAGTCCTTATTCATTCTTCATTCTGCCCTTGGGTTAGATTTTATAAAAGGGAAATAAACATAAAAGTCACAGTGTAGGCAATAAAAATATTTAAAGTGCGCAGTTGTTAACTGTTCATCAATTATAATTACACTGCTTTTTCCCACTTGAGAAAATCCATGGACTGAAAGAGCGAGCGGTGATGTAGTTATTGCATATCTGTTCTGAGTTCTCAAGCAAGCCATTCACAATCTGTGTGACGAGCATTACTGGAGGAAGTCACTGGTGACACACCTTTCAGCACACCACTGTTGGCTCGCCAGAGTTGAGGAATTACCAATATAGAAGAGCCACTCCGTTCCGAAATAAACTGTCGATGCAAGCATCTGCAGTCACTAGTCATGTTCTCGCTTTTAAAGGCTTCCTAGAAAGCTTTTACAAATTCAAGGAAGTCATTGTATGCAGCATTCTTGCAATATGTGCATATTCTGCAAGAGCTGTGGAGTAAGAGGAGCATTTAATACACATTTTTTTGATTTTTTTTATGCTTTTTTTTCACAGGGTTTCTGTGTGTAGCTTTGTGCCTTTCCTGGAACTCAGTCTGTAGACCAGGCTGGCCTCGAACTCACAGAGATCCGCCTGCCTCTGCCTCCCGAGTGCTGGGATTAAAGGCGTGCTGGCTATTTAATACACTTTTAATTTGAATGTTTACTCTCAACAGAATCAAAAGAATGTAGCAGAATACTGTCCATTTTAAAACAAAATAAGCCCCAAGAGAAGTTAGCTGTATAGGATACCACACAGAATACTTTGATGTCAGGCACTTTCATAGACGCTCTTTCCTCACATCTCAGTGACAGTTATAAAAATTAGGAAGTAATACTTCTAGTCATTACAGTGAAAGGCTTTCCCATTTCCTCATGACACTGCTCAGTCACAGGCCACCCTGCTCTAGTTCTGTATTGCATGTGAGGGTTAACCATGCTGTGCACACTTGTACATTTTTCTTGCCAATTGCCGTGGCTCAGTTACTTGGCTGCCAGTTTGTCTGGTTGCTTCTCATCAGCTTTTGGATGTGGTATGATTTTCTTGTTGCTGGGGACTGAACCTATGCCCTGTGTATACTGAGAACCTGATCTGTGGAGCTGCATCTGCCTTGGGCATCCTATGTGTATACCCTTTGGAAGACATTAGCACATGTTTCTTTCAGTGTATGTACACCTTGTCTGTATAGTGTTGTTTGGTTACAATTAAGATTCAATGTATAAAAACTATAAAGAAAAGTGGATCATGATTTTTCCCTACTGTATGTCTTAGTTGCAAAAGCCCTGACTGCCCCACCCATACTGTCATTTGAAGGATGGTGAAATACTGTTTCACTTAGGAAGGCTTGCTTGCAGTTTTAAAACATAGCTGTAATGGCCCCCTCTAGAGTAAAAGGCCGGAATGCTTCCTGCTCACTTTAAGGTGTGGATTCCTAAGCCAGATCTTTGTGTGCTGTAAGATTACTTGCTATCTGTGGGTGTCACCTGACTTCACAGCACCCTGTGAAATGAGCTGGTAGTTAGCAAAAGAAGCTATTGGTAGTTTGTCGCTGCTGTTAAGCATCATATTGTTTCTAACTCAGGGCTTACAATGATTTGCTGATATTCTTGTAACTGCAGCAAGCAAATTTATCAGCTTCCAAGTAGAGTAGTCTCAGACCAGAGCCTTGTAATATTGGTACAATTCAATGAATCTTCGCAAATACATATAGTCTTTATAAAGTCACCACCCAAATCAAGTTGTTGAATATTTTCATCACCCCAACAGACTCTGTCATTCCTCCCCTCTACCTCACCCTAGGGCTCCCTGATCTGCTGTGCATCATCTTAGTTTGCTCATGCACCCTGTTGTGGCTGGCCTCTTTCATTCCACTCACTTCTGTGGGGGGATTTTCCCCTTGTGCTTGATATATCATTAGTTTGTTCCCATTTATTGATGTGTATTCTTTGTTTTGTAGATATACCCTGAGCTGATTTTCTTTATCCATTCACCAATTGATAGACATTTGGGTTGTTTCCAGTTTAAGATTTTTCTGAATAGATTTGCTATAAACATTTGAGTATGTCTGTGTGTGGACATACGTTGTTCTTATTTTCCTTAGATATGTTGTTAGGTGTATAATGCCAGGCCTTACAGAATGCTTTTTAATTTGCTAAAGCCTCGCCTGTCCCGCCATTTTCCAGAGTGTATCATTTTTCATTCCTATCTTCTTTTTAATTTGCATCTCATTGTGAGTAGTTTAAAATTGTCTTTTTGCATATTTTAGTTACATGAATTTCTTCCTCTATAAACTGCCTACTCAAAAAATTTTGCTTGTTTTTCTATGAGGTGTTAGAATCTTTTAGTACTTTGTGGGCATCCTCCTCCTATCAGGGACTATTTGTGGTCACACTGAGCTAAATTTCCCATTGTCTGGTCCCTTCTGAGGTTCCCCAGAGGGGCCTTTGCCATTTCTGAAGTCCTCCATCTCACAGTTACTTACTTGTATGTATGATTTCACATCATAAAAAAAACAGGATTGGGGCTAGAGAGATGGCTCAGAGGTTAAAACTGTTCTTCCAGAGGCCCCGGGGTTCAATCCCCAGCAACCCCACGGTGGCTCCCAACCATCTATAATGAGATCGGCTGCCCTCTTCTGGCCTGCAGGCATACATGCAGACAAAACAAAAACAAAAACCGGGATTGGTCCTTAACTGTTGATGTCATCTAGTGGTTTTGTGCAGCCATAACTTTAGTGAACAGAGAAAAATATTCCCTTTCTGCATTCACATAGGTATTTTTCCACCTTTCAGAAAATAGCTGCACAGTAGAAATAAGCCTGTGTCTTAGCTTGTATGTAAGAGAACAGGTTTTTAAATTTCACATTGTGTCTGTTACAGGAGCATCCCTGAAGATGTCAACACTGAGGATTTGGCTAACACAAGCTTTGCTTATTTTTCTCACCACTGGATCTATAGGTAAGGTTCATGAAATGTCTCAACTCTACAAATTCGGCTTATATGTTTTATATACTGTATAATTAGGCTCATGTTTAATAGTTTTGTAATTATGCTTATATATTCTTTCTTGGTTATTATTGAGAGAAATTTCTTTAGTACAAATAAGCCTGATAATTTGTTTTATATCATTTATTTGAGTTTTATAAATACTAAATGCTGCCGGGCGGTGGTGGCGCACGCCTTTAATCCCAGCACTCGGGAGGCAGAGGCAGGCGGATCTCTGTGAGTTCGAGGCCAGCCTGGTCTACAGAGTGAGATCCAGGAAAAGCACAAAGCTACACAGAGAAACCCTGTCTCGAAAAAGCAACCAAAAAAAAAAAAAAAAAAAAAAAAAAACCCCAAACCCTAAATGCTAATCAGCTAGTTTGAGACAGATTGAAGGACAGAAACTGTGATCACCTTAGTAGATGCATTCTGATCAATATCATGTAAAACCGTTCGTAACCTGAAATAATAAATTAAGTATAGGAAGAACATTTCAGCATAGTAAAAGTTTTACACACACACACACACACACACACACACACACACACACACCCCACATACACATCTGCAGTCCACAGCTAATGTGCTGAATGGAGAGAAGCTAAAAGCTTTTTCTCCAAGGTCCTGATACAGATAGAGGTTATTTTAGCTACCTTTATTTCTAACCACCTCTATTAAATATGATATTTGAAGACCTAGCCAGAGCAATCAATCAGGCAAAGAAATATAAAAGGCATCCTGGTTGGAAAAGAGGATATCAGATTGTCTCATGTAGATGACATGGTCTTATATACAAGAAGCCCCAAAGAGTCTACAAAAAAAAAAGGAACTAATCAATGAATTCAGAAAAGTTGCTGATTAAAAAATTAACATGCATAGGTCAGCAGCATTTCCATATGCTAATAGTAAAGTATCTGAAGAGGTACTCTTATTTACAGTGACTCCAAAAATAAAAACGAGTAAATTTAGTCAGAGCTAAAATATGCTATAAAACCTAATGAAAGAAGTTTTGGAAAGGACACAAAAACATGGAAAGACAATCCGTGTGCATGAACTAAAAGATTTAAAGTTGTTAAAATTTCTGTATTTTTCAAAGCAGTCTACAGAATTAGAAAAAAATAATTCCTAAAATGCATGTGGAACCACAAAACACCCAAATACCCCAAATAGTCTTGAGCTATAGGCAGACTTTTCTGTTCCGCCAGCCCACTCCCAAATGACCACAAAGAGACTTAATATTGATTATGAGTGCTCAGCCAATAGCTTAAGCTTGTTTTTAGCTAGCTCTTATAACTTAAATTAACCCACACTCATTAATCTATGTGCTGCCCCAAGGCTCATTTACCTCATCTACATACATCCCATCCTGCTCCATCTGCATCTCATGGCATCTCCGTGTGACTCTGGCCTTCCTCTTCCCATCATTCTCTCTGCCCCGAAAATCCTGCTAGCTAATGCCCGTTTAGCTTTATTAAACCAATCCAAGTGACAAATTTTCACAGTATACAGAAAGATTATTCCACACATTGAACAAAATAAACAAAATGGAGACATTATACCAACTGACTTCAAAATATTTTACAAAGCTACAATAATTAAAACAGCATGGTATGGCCATGAAAACAGAGCAGCAGAAAAGACTAGAGAGCCTAGAAGTAAATTCATTATGTATAGCCACCAATCTTTGACAAGGGCGCTAAGATATTAAAGTACAGTCTCTTCAGATCAAGATGTGGGATAATTGGATATCCAGTTTTTCTCTTTTTGTCAGCAGTTTGAGAAATAACTCAGAACAGATTAGAGGCTTATTTATTTACTTATTTTTGAGACACAGTCTCATTGTGTAGCTCTGGCCACCCTGGAACTCACTATGTAGACAAGGTTGGCACTGAACTCACAGAGATCTGCTGCCTCTGCCTCCCAAGTGCTGGGCTTAAAGGTGTGCACACCACAACCAACTGGATTGAAGACTTTAATACAAGACCTGAAACTATGAAATCACTAGAAGAAAATACAGGGGGAATGCTTTAGGATACTGGAACAGGTGAGGAGTGTCTCACTAGGATCCCACACCATAGGAATACAATAAGAATAGATGAATTAGAGTGTGTCAACCTTTAGGTTCTGTGTGTCAAAGAAAATCAACCAAGTAAAAAGACACTCGCCAAATAGGGGAATATTCCAAATCATACACCTGATAAGGGATTAATATTGATTATGTAAGGAATGTAAACAACTCAGTAAAAAAATATAATTTTTAAAGGGGTAGTAGACCTAGGTAGACATTTCTCAAGATAAGGCATGCAAGTGACTAATAATTCCATGAAAACATACTCAGCACTAATCATCAGGGAAGTGCCAACCAAAGTCATAGTGAGGAATGACCTGCTTCCTGTTAGGTAGACTGTTAGCACAACCTAAGATACGTGCTGGCAGGACTGTAGAGAAAAGGAAACCAAACACAGTGCTGATGGGATGTTATATTGGTACAGCTATTTTCAAAAGGAGCACAGGCTCTTCTAGAAAAGGCAGTTCCACTAGCCGATTGTGATAGTTACTTTTCTCATTGCCAGGATAAAATACTTTTGAACAACTTCAGGAAGGTAGGACTTGAGTGGACAGTCCCATCGGGCTGGGGAAGGCCTGGTGACAGTAGTTTGGTACATCAGGGTTATGCTGTGCATGCACTTAGGAAACAGAGATAAATGTTAGTGTGTAGCTTGCTTTCTCCTTTTATTCATTCCAGGACCCCAGCCCATGCAATGGTGCCACCTACATTTAGAGTGTGTCTTCCTATCTCAGTTAACCCAATATAAAAACCCCTTGTGGACATGCCTAGAAGTTTATCTCCTAGGCAAGTCTGAATGCTGTCAAATTGACAATTGATGTACACCACATATGATCCTGCATTCTCACTATTAGGTAAATAATAGAAAAGAAATTAAGTCAGTATGTCAAATTAGAGCTGCATGCCTATTTTTATTACAGCAAGAAATACGTAAGTGGATAATGGAATGTGTGTGTTCATAATGGAATACTATTCCATCTTAAAAAATAGCGAAATTCTGTCATTTGGGACAACATAAATAGAACTGAAGACACGTTAAGTGAAATAAGCCAGACACTGAAAGATAAATACCACGCAATCTCACTTGTGAAATCTAAAAAAAATCGATCTCATAAAAAGTTGAGTAGAATGGTAGTTACTAGCAGCGTAGGAGACTAGGGGGAGGGGAAGGTTGCTCACTGGTACTAAGTTATACTTAAATACAAGAAGTAAGCTTTGGGGTTCCTTTGTATAGCACAGTAACTCTAATAGTGGTAACATCCGTGCATTCCCAGACAGTTCCACCTGCCAAGTCCCATGTCTCCAGCAGGATATTGAAAGAAAGCAGAGGAAGTTGGAGGTCAGCCTGTCCCTGTCATGTGCAGTGGGGGCAACACTTCAGCTGTGTGACTGGGTTGTAGATTTTGATCCTGTCTAATTTCTTTTCTTTTCCTCCTTCTTTAAATAGAAGCGTTTATTCCGTGCATTGATGGATAAAATACATTTATTGCTAAAACTAGTCCAATTGTTTTCTCAGAAAATCCTATCCTCTACACTTTGTTAAAACACACATATTTGCCCATATTTTCTAGTCTTTCTGGTTTTGGTTGCTGTCTCACTACAGTTTGAATTTTGAGATATGGACCGTATGTCCATCTCACTCTTCCTGTGGCCTCGCCTCCACCAGCATTCAGGGCTGGAGAAGACAGCCCACCTGTTTTCTGGAGTTTAGTTAGGCTGTCTGAGTCAGGGGGGTGCATGAGGGATGGGCAGCTTTGAGATGTACTGGAAGCTGTCTGTTTCTAAGGAAAATCAGAATATTGGACCATGGGCTCAGTAATTTTTACTTTTGTACAATATAATTTGTGTATTTCTATACAAATTTAGGTTTTTAATTCGGACCACAATGTTTTCAGTCTTACATTTCCTTTTCCTTCAGAATTACTATAATGAATTTGTGGGGTCCACATTGAGTGCTGCTATCCAGATCCCCTTTGTACTGGAGATATCCAGTCTGTTCCTTTGCCTTGTTCCTGTCACAGTGCCAGGCATCACACCCAAGGCATCGCATGTGCTAGGCAAGCTCAGGCCACTTAGCACAGTCTGTTGTTCTTTTCAGGTCAAATTGTGGAACCATGTGGTTATATCTACCCCGAGTTTCCGGTTGTACAGCGTGGCTCTAACTTCACCGCCATTTGTGTGCTAAAGGAAAAGTGTCTTCAGCATTACGACGTGAACGCTAGTTTCATCGTGTGGAAGACAAACCATGTTGCTGTTCCCAAGGAGCAGGTCACCGTCATCAACAGAACCACGTCTAGTGTCACCTTCACAGACATGACCCTCCAGACGGTCCAGCTCACCTGCAATGTCTTGTCATTTGGGCAGATCGAACAGAACGTGTACGGAACCACCGTGCTTTCAGGCTGTAAGATCTGTGTCTTCTTTTCAGCTTCGCAGACTCTTGAACTACATTTGTAATGGTTTCTGTTAGCCTTCCCAAGGACAGTCACTTGGTTCAGGAGCCGTTGGATATACTTACTTTATAAAAATGTTTAGAAATACTGTGGACATTTTCACTGTTATACACAAATCCAAGAGTAACATGGCTGCCATTTCTTTGCTAAAAGACAAGCATTCATCATGTTCTTGAAGAATGCTTTGACCAGAGACTTTTCCGTATCCCCGAGAGTATTACTGACTTGCAGAGCTTCTGCTGATAGCAACTTTCTGTGTCTCCTCATTACTGAGAAAGGCTCAAGTTAAACAGGCCCCTGAATGAAGAAAATGGAGAAACCCTGAAACACAGAGGCCATGGGTTTGAAGAGAGCAGGGAGGGGGATATGGGAGGGCTTCGAGGGAGGAAGGGAAGGGGAAGTGATGGAATTATAGTCTTAAAGATATTTTTTAAAAAGAGTGGAACCAGTGATCCAGACTGATGAGGGTTAGCTGGGAGTTACAGTTTCAGCATTTACCTTACTTTCACCCCATGTCAAAGCAGTAAGGACAAAAATTCAGCAGCCTCGTGCTGATGAGGTCAGAAATGCCAACTCCTGGCACGTGGAACAAGAGGATTGAGAGTTTGAGGCCAGCCTGAGCTACATAGTAGGAGCTTGTCCTGAAATAGAAAAGTAAAATAAAGTATATGTGAATCATTTTTGCTCCTATAACTGCCTTTTAATATTTATTAGTTATTAGTTTTAGAACAGTTAATTGGAGACATTACTGATAATTTATCTGGTTATAAATAAAAATTTATTTTTATATAGAAAACTAATGTGAAAGCAATAAATTAATGACAGTTACACTTGAAAATATATATGACCTAAGAAGTATTTAAGAGTTTAAGCCGGGCGGTGGTGGCGCACGCCTTTAATCCCAGCACTCGGGAGGCAGAGCCAGGTGGATCTCTGTGAGTTCAAGGCCAGCCTGGGCTACCAAGTGAGTTCCAGGAAAGGCGCAAAGCTACACAGAGAAACCCTGTCTCGAAAAACCAAAAAAAAAAAAAAAAAAAAAAAAAAGAAGTATTTAAGAGTTTAAAGAAAAAGATACTAACATCTATTTCTCGTTACGCCCATATCTTCATCTTGGTTTGTTTATCTAATGGAGGTGGGTCTTAGGTGCTATATGAGTTGGGTAATATTTGTGTATGTGTGCTTATTGGGTCTTAGGTGCTATATGAGTTGGGCAATATTTGTGTATGTGTGCTTGTTTCCTTTCAGTCCCCCCAGATATCCCTACCAATCTGAGTTGCATTGTGAATGAGGGGAAGAATATGCTGTGTCAGTGGGACCCAGGCAGGGAGACGTACCTGGAAACAAACTACACGCTGAAGTCCGAGTGGTAAGTTACTCCAGATGTGCCCTCTGCTGGATTCCCAGACGCCGTTGCTGGGACCTTCGTTTTGTCAGTAGTAATGTCGGGTGACTATTTTAGGACATGGCATCCACTGACAGGAGGATTAATGTGCTCTTCACGTGCACCTGTCCCCAGTGTCAGCTGTGAGCAGTGTGTGTGCTCTGCCCCATGCTGCCTTTAAGAGAAGCCCAGCCATGTTCCGTCCGTAGATACTGCAGTGCATAGCTCTAAATGATGACTTTCAAACACAGTCATATACTGTTTGTCTTAGGCAATGTTCTCTTGCTGTGAAGAGACACCTGACCATGGCAGCTCTTATGAAAGAAAACATTTAATTGAGGCTTGCTTACAATCAGAGGTTTAGTCCACTATCAGCATGGTGGGAAGCATGGCAGCATGCAGGCAGACATGGTCCTGGAGAGGTAGCTGAGAGTTCTACATCCAGATCATCAGGCAGCAGGAAGAAAGAGAGACACTGGGCCTGGCTTGAGCATCTGAAACCCTAAAGCCTCCCCCCCAAATCCCGTGACATACTTCCTCAACAAAGCCACACTTACCCCAACCAGGACACACCTCCCAATAGCGCCACTCCCTAATGCCAGGCATTCAAGTATATGAGTCTGTGGGGGCCATTCCTGTTCAAACCACCACACTATGGTTCTACTCCAACAATTTGAAATATTTTAATATCAAACTTTCAGCTAGTATTAATTTCCTCATTTCTCGAAAATATTTCCTTATAAAAATATTCTTTTGAATTGAGATTTTAAAAACAAACAAAACAAAAAACCCTCCCTACCTTTTAAGTTGATAAATTCTTCTCTTTCTTAAATGGCTGGTTCTACCTGCTTCTGTTTCCTTTCCATGCAGTTGAGTTACTTGTTGGATGTTGTATATCCTAAAAATTGTTGTTAGGTCTATATATTGGTCAAATTTGGGTTGGATTTCTTTCCCCAAAAATCCCACTCCCAGGGATGGTGTGCTCTTCCACATTGTTTTCTGGTGTTAGGGGGAGGGCTGTGGAGATCGCTCAGTGAAGTGCTTCCTGCACAGGCCTGAGGCTCCGAGCTCAGGTGCCTAGCACTCGCACATCAAGCCAGGTGAGTGGTCCAGTTCTGTGTGTCAGCTCTGGGGGACAGCTAGACATAGGCTGGAGCTTACTGGCCAGGCAGCCTGAGTCACTGAGCTCCATTGTCAGTGTGACGCTGTCTTAAGTACAGTGCAGTGGGAGTGAGGAAGACACCGGCTGTCAGCCACTGCCCTTGCACGAATACACACACACACACTGAGCATTGATTTCTAGTGTCGCCAGCCTTATGCAAATTAAAAATCTGTTTTTGATGCACACCAGGCTTAGAGAATAGTGGATACCTATACACACCCGCCACCTAGATTCTACAATTACATTTTACTAGGTTCACTTTATCTCCTGTATATGATCCTCCTCCCCAGCAGTCAGTTTCTCTCTTTCTTTAATGAATTTCAAAGGAGTTGTAAGCATTAGTATGGTTTACAATTGAACACTTCAGTGTTTACATGATTAGATCAGTATTTAAGTGCACTAAACTTTGCATATAGTGAGAGCACAGATCCAAAGTGTGTCTGTTATGCAGTAAGTTGTGACAAGTGCACACACCTGTGCACTTTTTTCTCCTCAGTTAATTCTAATCCTGACCTTAGCTTATGAGACAGCTACTAAGATTGAACGAGCTCACTTCCTGTTTACTTCCTTTCTGGTGTGTGAGCACTTGTCAGTGATCACTATTTGTGAGTCATAAGATAGCACTCTCCTTTATTTATGTATTTTATTTTGGTATCAAAACAGATGCATCCCAGGCACTCTGCCTTTGAGCTAGACCTCTAGTCTCAGAGTTACTTGAATGCTCTCCACAAAAAGATAAGGTGCATTGTGAGTTCATGTTGATCTTTCTTTCTTTGAAAAAGGGGACTATAGTTTTGTTTTGTTTTTTATATAATCCATCAAACAGCTACATCTTCTTTTTTTCTGCACTGAAATGCTAGTTCCCAACAGTACTAACATGTTTGTTACCATTTCCCACGATAAACAGGAACATAATTCCAAGCACAGTGTTAGTACTGGTGATGATATTTCTAAAAGCAATTTTAAGGTTGATTTTTCGCCACAAGTATGTATGGTCAAATTATTGATTTAGAACATTTGAAATTAGGGCTAGAGAGACTACTGCTGCTCTGCCAGAGGAAGAGTTTGCTTTATCTTTTACTTTTTTTGAAGGTTTATTTTATATGAATGTTTTAAACAGGGCATAACTTTGTGAATAGTGTAGACTTTCTATGGTGACAGTAATCAGAAAGTGGCTCCCTGGTTTGGCTTGTAAAGGTTGAAGAAATTTGGGGGCTTGATAGACCCCCTTCACCTAATCTTTTGTCACCTAGCCTGTTCTGAATAGAGAAGATATTGCTGGTTTAGTAGGGATTCTGTTTCAAGAAGGAGAAAACTACAACAATCCCATTAATCTGTTGTTTCAGTCTAAAAGTATTAAATGTACAGTTCCAGAAATAAGCAATTCCTGAGCAATTGTACTCCTGTCTGTACTGATGAAATTTCACATCCCCCTGGGTCCTCCCTTTGGTCCCACATATCCATGCTGCCTACTTGTTACTTAGCAGTCTGGTGATAACACAGTGCTGTGTTTAAAAAGAAAAACCAGTTTTACCTAATAGTGGTCCCAAAGCATGGCATTGTATATGCAAAGAGAAATGATGTAGTAGTTTTCTTTAAGTGAAAGACAGAAAGTTCTTGAGCAAGAAGAGGAAAATCATATGCTATGGTTATTTTAATCTGCAGTAAGGACAGATTAACTATTTGTGATATTATGAAAAAGAAAAAAAATTATGCTATTTCACATCTCAGTTACTACCACAGTATGCGATACTTACTTAGTTAAGATAGAAAGGCATTAAATCTGTGACTGGATGACGTGAACAGAAATCATGCTCCAGATGAGTCTGCAAGGGATCTCAAGTGATTCCTAAGGGGAGTGACACCAAGCCACTTACTGTGAGTAAGGATGGTTATGCATATTCAGAAGTGGGTTTGAATTGAAACATACAGACCTGCTGAAGAGGTTGTCTGCAAATGAAGAAACTGCCTTTACATTTGCAGGCGCCCAGTAGAGCGTACAGTCATTAAGATGCAGTGATGCCATCAAACCATGAAGCATAGATTTATCTGGTGCTGTGTGGTCTCAGTTCAAGGCATATGAGAGCCTGGTGTAGTGTACAGAGTGCAGACCTACATGCCTATCTGCCTGTGCTCTGGTAGCATAATTACAATGTGGAGGCGACACCCCTCCTGTGTGGGGTGCTTCCATCACTGCCCTATCCAAGGAGTGGAAAAGCCCTTGGAAGAAGAGTTTAAGAAGATTTAGAGTCCTACGAGCAATAGATAGTGCATAGGCTGTTACCAAGGTGTCAAGTAGTATTTGCCTCTTACTACAGCCTTGGCTGGCTGGCAGAGGCCACTTGTGCCCACCTGGTATTAATTGTGTTCAACCCTAGTTTGTACATAGGCAGTGCTGTGGGTGATTTACTGTTTCTGGGATGGTAACAGTCAAAGAGTTGCTGTGGGTGAATTCAAACTAGAAACTAAATGTAAATGCCTACTGGTAAGTTTATAGAGTGTAGTTGTGAGTGCTTTTCAAAGGTTTACAGAGAAGACAGGGAAATCATTCACATGGCAGATAAGTTGGTAGAGAATGATTTGCTGACATGTGGAACAGCATTGAAGGCCATTGAGAAGTACTAATGAATGAGGAATGGTCCATCTTGTTGAGTCACCTACAGAAGAAGATGAAGAGGAAACTGAAGTATAACCAGCAACGAACACATTATAGAAACAGCCTCATAGAACAAAAGTTCAAGAACTTAGGGAATCAGTAGAGTGTTTGAATCACACAGACACTGAAGAACGGAAGTATAGAATATAGTCCTTGGAGAAATACAACATTAAAGGCATGCTCTGATCACAGGCAGATTACTGCCTTTCTAAGCAATCCTTTGGTGAGTTAAAGACAGGCAAGCTGCACTTACAGTGTTCTTCTAGAAGCTTACAGTGGATCACTTTATAAACAATAGATCACCAACCATAGACTTAATCTGCCCCAAATGGCATCACCTGAAACAGATGGTCCTTGTCTTAGTGTTCTATTGCTGGGAAGAGACACCAGACCAAGGCAACTCTCATAAAAGAAAACATTTAGCTGGGGGCTTGCTTACAGTTTCAGAGCTGAGTCCATTATCATCACGGCAGGGAGCACGGTGGCTCGCAGGCAGGCTTAGTGCTGGAGAAGTAACTGAGAGTTCCACATCTGGATCTGCAGGCAGCAGAGAGAGAGAGACACCGGGCCTGGCTTGGACTTTGGAAGCCTCAAAGCCCACCCCCAGTGACACACTTCCTCCAACAAGGCCACAGCCCCTATTCTTCTCAAGTAGCACCACTCCCTAATGACTAAAACATTCAAATCTATGAGCGTCTGGGGCCATTCTTGCTCAGACCACCACAGTCCTCTTTCTGAATTATTGTCAGGTCAGTAGTGTCCCAACATTCTCTCTCAGGACTGATGTCGTTCACCTCAATTCAAATCGTCTTCCATGCAGTGTGTTACCTTACAGCATGATAAGAAAAGTGAGCACACTACAGTATTTAGGGAGAGACTGCATTCACTTAACTCTTACATGGTAGAGTTGTTCATTACCATGCTTACTTTAGAGATTAAATACCATCATAGTGAAGCATGTTAGGAAAAACCATAGTGTACCTAGGACTTGGTGTTACCCAGCATTTCAGGCATCTGCAGGGGATCCTGAAACATGTCTTTGTGGATGAGGTGGGGCTGCTATTCTAAGATCACAAGAAATAGATAATTTTTAGTGATGGGTCAATAAGGACATAGCATAAAATTCTGAAATTAAATTCTCAGATTAAAAATGTGGAAACAAGACATAGATATAGATTGAGTGCAATTTTAAAAATATGTGATCTGTCTTTGGTGACCAACATTTATTGCAGACTTTACTGCAACAGTCTGGGTCGTATCCAACTCTTTTCTAGTAACTTTTTTTACCTTTGTATTTTAAAATTTATTTTAATGGCTGATTTCTTCCAATTTTATATTTAGGGCAACAGAAAAGTTTCCTGATTGTCTAACAAAGCATGGCACCTCATGCATGGTTAGCTACCCTCCTATCTATTTTGTCAACATTGAAGTCTGGGTGGAAGCAGAAAATGCCCTCGGGAAGGTCTCATCAGAGGGCATCAATTTCGATCCTGTGGATAAAGGTACCTATAAGCCTGAATTTGAGACTACTCAATGGTTTGTAATTACTTTTCAGACTTCAGTTAATGTAGAAATGCTTATTAGTACAGTGATTTTTGTAGTCTTTTTATAATATTATTAAATGTAATTTGAAAACAGACAAATAGCTGTAGTCTGGCCACACGTGTGGCCATTTTCAGTGTGCTTTTGGAATGTTTTATCATTGCTGTTTGTTTGGTTTCTGTTGTTTTGTTTTTGAGACTAGGTCTCAGGTAGCCCAGGCTGGTTTTAAACTGACTGTGTGTCTGAGGCTAACATTGAACTGATCTTCCGAAAGTTACCTTTTGGTATTCATCCAGTTTTCCAGCATCTCATACCATTGCAGTCACGTGACTTTCTTGTTCTATTTTTATTTTCCTTTTTTTTTTTTAATTTTTTTTATTTTTTTGAGACAGGGTTTCTCTGTGTAGCTTTGCGCCTTTCCTGGAACTCGCTTTGGAGACCAGGCTGGCCTCGAACTCACAGAGATCCACCTGCCTCTGCCTCCTGAGTGCTAGGATTAAAGGCATGCGCCACCACCGCCCGGCTTTATTTTCTTTTTAAAATGTGTTTTGTTAAAAAAAAATTCAGTGTTTTTATACCAGCACCTGAAAGTTAGCAACTATACTAAACAGACAAGGAAAAGTTTCCTTAGCATCTTTTCCCATTGTATAGCAGAGCATCATTTCTAGAGAAGTTTCATTTGGTAAGAATAATCTAATAAAGAAGATTATAGTTGGTTTGACTTTGTATATGAAATTATAAAACTAAAGTATGACCAACATTAGGACTTGTTTTATTCTTCAGTGAAACCCAGCCCACCACATAATTTATCAGTGAGCAACTCAGAGGAATTATCCAGTATATTAAAGTTAACATGGATCAATTCAGGTTTTGGCAGTTCTTTAAGGCTGAAATCCGACATTCAATATAGGACCAAAGATGCCTCAACTTGGATCCAGGTAAATAGAAAGTTGCTGTTTATTCTAATAGTGTTTTGTTTTGTTTTTGAATGCTAATATAAAGTCTTACCTCTTTTCTCAATGTCTGAAGTTTGTGACTATGTGAACATGTCATTTGACAGACATGCCGATAGAAACACACAGTGACCTTTAAGGACGTGATGCAGGGTCGTAGGAAGAGCACTTTTGATGGAAATGAAAGGCATGCGGGTCAATACAGAGATTTTAAGGATGAAATAGAGCAGGGCTTGGCATACATAGTTCAGACCGTCTCTGCTACAGTGGGCTAAAGCCTGCCACTGCTTTTATAAATGGGGTTTTACTGGGACATGTTTGTTATCTTTATTTTGGGGGCTAGAGTAGAAGAGTTGAATGGGTGTAACAGATTTTCTGCCCACAGCCCATGATCCTTACTCTCTAGCCCTTGATAGAGGGTTTGCCAGCTCCTAAAGTACAGAAAAAGATGAAGGGGAATTTTAAAATCGGAAGGGAAGGTGTGGCATGCCCAGAGCCGATGCTCAGCAGAGGATACTTGCTGCTGTCTCAAGGCCAGCACCTCACTGACTGCCTGGGTTAGCTTTGCTGCAGTTCCATTTATTACTAATAGCCCACTTGTGCTTTAATTGATTGATTGGTCCATTCATTTATTTTACTACCCTGGTTGCATTATGAAGTTAGAAGGCTATTGAGCCCAAACCCTTGGTACTACTTTCTGCTGCTCCACTTTCTTAGGGCTTGGAATACAGTTACAAATTAACAAAACAGAATCGGGTTCATGACTCATACTGTATAGAGAGGACGTGTACCTAAAGTTCTTCAAAGTATATTTTAATATTATAGAATCTTAATTTAGTAGTACAAAAGAGACTCCACCAAACTTAACATCTATTTTTGTATCCAGTATCAAAATCTCAGAGTGGAAGAAAAAATAGTAATTTTGTATTTTTGATCTCTCTATGCCCAAATAAAGGCAAGTTTATTTATTAGGCTAGCTTCTAGTTTTCTTTACTTTTTCAACATTATTTATTTGTGTGTGTGTGTGTGTGTGTGTGTGTGTGTGTGTGTGTGTGTGTGTACATGCGCGTACATGCATGTGTACATGCATGCATCACAGCATGTATGTGGAAGTCACAACAACCTACAGAAGGCATTATCTCTTTTCACTGTGTGGACCCCAGAACTCATGCTGTCGTGCTTGGTGGCAGGCACCTTCACTGTCTGAGCCATCTCGTCAACCCTAGCTTTTATTTTCTGGATGGGGGTTGGATAATGGCTTCCTTTTCTTTGACGAGGGCACATCCTTTCTTCTCCACACGACTCCTGTCTTGGTGTGCTGGCCTGTATGATTTCACTGTGGGTTCCCTTTCCATCTACCTTCCTATGAGTTAATGCGCGGAAGGGGCTTGATGGGAAAGAAGAGGGATAGACTTGAGAACATGTTAATTTTCTTCCTCTGTGGAGTAAGCTGTCTCTCTAAGATTGTGCCTGTCAAGGCTGCCCTCTCTGACTCTGTGTTCAGACTCTTTCCCCCTTTGGGCATTGAGTTAGTTGGTAACAGTACAGTTCCTAGTGAACTAACCACTGAGATTCCAATATATATAGTCTTGCCCATATCTTTTTATTAAGCCTCCTTGAAGGGTTTTGTTGTTGTTTGTTTGTTTGTTTGTTTTTACTGTTTGGTTTGGTTTTGTTTATAAAAGTTTTTATGTACTTGGTCCTTTGTTTGCTTGGTTTGGTTCTTTGAGCCAGCATCCCAGTTAAATAGTCTGGCCTGGCCTAGAACTCGCTACTCGCTCTCTCTTCACGAGTGCAGTCTTGCCTGATATTACAAGCATGTGTCGTCTCTTTCATGTTGAGAATCCTGAGCAATGCGGGTCTCATGGAAAAAAGAAAGAAAGGAAGAACAGATGGATGGAGACTGTCATATTGTTACCTTCATTTCTTTCTCTCCAGAGGCTGAATTTATCAATCTTATGTTAAATTGATTTCTAAAATTGTACTCAGTTTAGAAAACGTTATATATTGGGGTGTTGATGATGGTGTCACTCAATTTGCTTTATTTTCAGGTCCCTCTTGAAGATACAGAGTCTCCCCGAACTTCCTTCACCATCCAGGACCTTAAACCTTTCACAGAGTATGTGTTTAGGATCCGCTCCATAAAGGAGGA
>CABHPR010128993.1:0-20295 GCA_902168415.1 Peromyscus melanophrys
TGGTCCCCACTTTATCTTCTGCTCTGAACTTTGGGCTGATTCTTCTTCCTCCTGCCTTTAGGGTATGGGAACCATGGCATCACTGTGGCTGACTGTGCAATCAAGCAATGTAAGCATTAGCTATCTGAATTTGGGGCTCTGAGGAAGCTCAAGCTAGCCAATTCATTAGAGAAGATGCAATGTCATTTAGCAAATAGGCTTACTATGTAATGGCACAAGCACAATTCAATTTTTGTCTTTGACAAATGGTCTGATGTAGCCCAGGCTGGCCTCAGACTCACTGTATACCAGTTGAAGATGCCTTTAAACCTCCTCCTCCTCCTGAGTTGTGGAATCAGAGGTTTGGGCAATGGTGGAGACCTAACCCATGGCCTCCTGAATGCTTGGCAAGAATCTACCAGTGGTGCCACAGCCCAGCTCCATGATCTACCTCATAGTGAGCACACTGTTGAATGTGAATTCCAGGCTTTGTTTAAATGAGGTTTGGGGATGAAGTTCAGTGAGCAGAGATTTCTGGGATCCTTGTCATTGTCAGAGATCAGTCAAGAGGGAGAAAAAGCGGAGCTGCATGAGCAAGACATTGGAGACAGGGCTGGAAGTAGCACACAGCTCTGCTCTGACACCTCTCACTGTATACAGGAAGACAGAGACCATAACTTTAGTGAACAGGGAGCAGGCACAGCAGTAGTTCTCAACTCTGACCAATGAGTGAACCCGAAAGTCCTTTCTACATCCCCTGGGGGCTCTCATCACCCTAGCAGAGAGCACCAACCCTGTGTCTGGGGAGCTGGAAGGAGATGAACACCTCACAGGAAGATGTTCTGGTTTTATTCTTTATTTGTATGTCAATGTTAAGTTGGGTTAAAATGAGAAGATATTGTATGGCTCCAAATACAATCTCTGGATGCTGTGTACAGAATATAAAAACCTCAACACAGACGAATGCAAAACATCATTTTCTTGAACATCAAAGACATGCCCAGCTGTCTCTTCCTTTGTTTCCACCCTTGTCCTGAAGCCACTCTCTTTCCCTTTATTTATCAGCAATTTCCTCTTAACTCAGAACTATAGGCAAAATTATTGTAGACAAGGACACACGAACTGGCTGCCTTCATCAGTATATATAGCCTTGCTTTTATTGTTAGCCACTGTGAAATGGAAAGCAACTAATGAGCAGGAATCACCACAGCTTCCTGCCGTCTTTGGCCATCTCCCTTTCCCTGAGACTTTTCAAAAAAGAAAAAAAACCACCTTGGATCTCAGTTACTCTGCCCCCTTAATCATCCCATGTAAACTGTGAGAGCAATCCTGGAGATCACTGGAGAGCAATTCAAAGCTTCCAGAAATGTACTGATGGGAACTTCATGTCTGAGATCTGTTATTTCTTTTTTGGGTCCAGTGGATGGGATGGATGGGCATGTATGTTTTATTGGAACAACAAAAATATATACAGAAAAAAGCATATCTATAAAGCATGGAGGATCAGCCTTGGAGAAAATGAATAGCAGAAAATGTATCAATGTGGGAATAAAAATGGTGCAACTTCATCCAACTTCTAGAACTTATGCTACTTTCATACTTTTTGATCCAGCTATTTTCTTCATCTTTCAATGAAGAAATTTGGTAGGGAAAAATTATTCACTGAGGGAAGTGCATCTGTTACCAGACAATACCAGGAATATAACATAGTCTTCACATTGGCTCATTGCCATCAAAGATGAGCTGTGGGAAGAATTTAGTGCCAGGATCTTACAGGGTGAGCATGAGGACCCCACGAGCAATATCACACACTGTACTGACATGATAGATGTGTTCAACTGAGATTAACATGATAGCAAAGAAAATCATTGTGTGGTGCTTAAGGTAGGAAGGAATTAAGGTCTAAACAGTGGCTGTAACACTAGGAAGGAGAAAGAGATAGGAGGGTGGTCACAAATGAGATCTTGATAGGTCCTTTGATTGGATTTAGTGGTGAGTCTTGCCCTTGGCATCTCTTGGGTCCAACTGTGGAGGCCAATTGGCTGGCTTCCCACTAGCGTTCTTCTTTTCCCTGCCTCTTTATGCCACATCTTGGCACTTGTCCCATGTTTGGGATTCAATGGGTTTTCTCCACAGTTGAAATTAATCTTTGCAAAGGCGAAGGTCTTTCTCTTAATTCTCCTGTAGGGTATTATTTCCATGATGTTGAAAGGGTATCTCTTAAGTAAGGAGAAAATGAACACAGGCTAGGGCCAGGTAAAGTGACCTGATTAGCACCATCATGGGGTTAGATCTTCTGTGTTCAACTCAATCAGGCAATAGTTCAACCATGATTTGATTTTCATAAGTGTACAACATCTCATGGATTATTTCCTAACTGACAACAGAACTACATCCAACACTCCAAAGAGTATTTCACTCTAGCTGCTCAATGAGAGGGCCTTCCCACCCTGAACAAAGCCATCATTCCCTGGGTGCCTCTCAGGTACAAAGAGAGAGCTCAGTGGAGACTTGAGTCTTAGAAGTAGAACATCCTACTTGAATAACATTTTTATAATGTTTTGTAAGAGAAATAACATTTCACAACATTTTTCGCTTGTCTCAGATAAGTGAGCAATTTACAAAGCTTATCCTCAATCTCTGCCCTGTGAACAACTAGCATGGAGCCTTAAAAATAAAACACTTTGGTACTCAGAGTGCCCATTCCTGTTCTTCAGCCTCTTTTCCTTCCAGAACAAAAGCTTCTGAATAGGGAGAATTTTTAAATGACAGCCAGGCCCTGTTTGGGGATGTAATATAAGCATTTTAAATAAGGGATTGTTTAAGGGGCTTAAACCATTTTTTTCTTTCATTTGATTGATATTGCCCGAAGATTTGTGCTTGATTTGAACATACTTAGCAAGATTTTCACATTGAGCAACAAATCCTCATAAACCTGCTTGCATTGTTTGCCTCATGCCTCACTGGGCCCGTCAGTAATTGCTGTCTACGCAGCTTTGCTGCCCACACAAAACCAGTGCAGATAGCATTTAATGGCCTTAGACTCACCTTCACGAATTGAAGATATAAGTACCATATCCAGAGGACCCGCTTGTAGTTTCTGCAAGAGTTGAACTGCCTTGTAGAAGCTCTTTTTAAACTAAGATAAATAGCAACTTTAAAAGTATGCTATACTTTATTTTGTGGTCCAAAGAAATACAGCAATTGCTAGGAACTGGGCACAGCCTTGAGCTGAGGGATTAGTAGGATATACACATAGGATGAGCTATACAATAGACATATGTATTTAAAACACACCTGTGCATTGAAAAAGTGAACAGGATAAAAATGTGAAAAGCAAAACTTCAGTTTTTCAGTTTTGATTTTATTTAATTAACTTGTCAATTATTTGATACATTATTCTGGTTTTTAATTAAATATGGCTTGTAAGCCAGAGGTTCATCAGAACTGGAACAATTTTTCAGGTTAGGTTACCCAAGCCATGAAAACTCTTCATCAATGTTTTGGCACTATCTAAAGATAATAAATTTCTTATAATAAAGATAATAAAGATCTTTATAATAAAACTGAAACAACTTTTGGACTGCATGAATCTACTGTGATATTTGGCATTATTTATTAAATCAAACCTAAAAGTCTTGGCGTGTACCTTTTAAAATGCAATCGCATAGAAAGTTGTGATCATTTGCCAGAGAAATGTCTAGATTTAAGCTGCGTAGACAATGGAGAAAAGACACTTTTCTTCCATACACAGAAACCTTCAGGATCCAATTTGTAAAAGCCAAAAAGAAAAACAGAGTTTCCTTCATGTTTCTGTCTTTTGTTGAGTCTCGAGGGGCAGCAAGCACTGAGCCTCGGGTTGATTTTTTTTTCTTTTGAGAAAACGAATAATAACAATTTTCTGAAGCAGCCCCAGTTCTGTGGGGGTTTGTGTTTACCACTGAAAATAGAGCGTCATGTCAAGTGAAGCTGGTGAGGAGCACTACATTCTTCTTGTCTTGGCTGTTTGTGACCGCTGTGTTCAATATGCAGCTTTCCCATCTCCAGCAGCAGAAAGGACATGCATGGGTTTGCTGAGACATCCCTATTTTTTATAGGTTACTCACTGTGCCTGATGAGTATGCTTCCACTGTGCTGGGCATGTCGGAAGCTCCAGCAGTGAGAACCCAAACTGATCAAAGCCTAGTGGAAAAGAGATGGGAAGGGAGTGAGCCCTGGGGGGGTGGGGAGTAGGGGGGGTGCTGTGATTGCTCAGCAGTGTCTTGGGACATGTGGTGTGAACTGTGTGATCTGCCAGGATGGTCCAGTTGGCTCTGGACCATCTCAGGGTCATGGAGATGAAGCTGCTCAATTTATAGGAAAATCATGTTTCCTTATGCAAGGCTATCAGTAAGACAAAGCACATGGCTGCTTTGTGATTTCTTTAGAAAGCACTGAAATCTGCTTCCTGATCATTTCACCAAGCTGTGCTCTGTATAGAGTGACCAAGCAACTCTGTGACATCATAGCTCAGCTCTACAGTCAGCACAACTGGAGAACTCCTGCTGCCCCTTCCCTCAGGGTGAAAGCTAATCTTAAGGCTGTGGCATTAAACAGTGTAACTTGCTGCTAATGGCAAGATAATTGGGGATGAGGACCTAACATCTTCAAACAGTGCTTATTGCCATGTTAGTCAAGTTCAAATAATATGTGCAAACACTAGAATTTCAGTAAATATGTAACTGCAACCACGTTCAATATAAATGGGCAGAAATGTGAGGATAGCAGCAGGGATTCGGACTTAGTCATCAGAATCAAGCAAGTCCTAAGTGACCAGAAACCTAATGTCCTTTCTGCCCCAGAGCTCCAGGAGAAAGTCCCATTACTGTGTGCTTGCTAGCCATTGCTAATATCCTGTTGGGACTACCTAAACTTTAAGATTCCAGTGACAGAATTTGTCTGACTAGAAATAGTGAGTAGAGTGAGACGGAACCAGTGTCATCCTGCGTAACTAATGCTGAAGCTGCACAGTATCCCCGGGGCTAACAATGGCGAAGAGGTGTCCTGCGTCTCTATGTTAGCCATGAAAGGTACTTCCTAGAAGCTGCAAATGTTTGCATAGTGAGAAATCCCTTGTAAGGGAGGTCAAATGATGACTCTGGTATTGTGGGTGTTGGGGAGGCACTCAGGATCTTTGGGAGCCTCGCATAAAAAGAACTAAATGCCGGAGGCCCTGGTGAGGCCTTCTCATGTTACTGCAATTCCTTAACCAAGATGTATCCTCTGCAGCTGGGCGCCATTGCATCAGACAACGGTATTCCTCTGTTTCCAGGGAAGAACTCTATGTGGTGAAACAAGCCAAGTGATCACAGGCAGAGCAGACCTAGCTCCTGTGTTGTGCTAAGCCGCTCCCTTCTGGGTACAGATTACCCAAGTACTAGCATGCTATTTTTCATGAGGGTTTTGTAAATCTTTGTAAAGTGGGTTTGGTGATTTAATATTTTCAAAAGTCTTTTCAAGCCAACATGTCACCACCAAAGAGAAATCAATATCGTCCCTCATTCTGCCTGTTGTAGTTCTTAGAATTGAAGGCATTTTTCTAGACATCACGGGTATTAACCTGTTACCAGGTATAAGAATTCTATATGTCTTTTCCTCGTTTCATGGATTGCCTTTTCCATTAAGTTCATTGTGCCCTTGGAGGCATCTAATTAATTTTAAGGATGCCAAATCTGTGTGTTTCCTTGTGTTGCTTGTTTGGTGTCACATCAAGAAATCATTGCCGTATCCAACAACGGGAAGGTTTCCTTCTAAATGACTAAGAATTTAGCTGTCACATAGTCTTTGGTTTATTTTGAGTTAATGTCTGTGTGTGTGTTAAGGTAAAGACCCAACTTCATTCTATTGCATGTAGCTATCCATTTGTTAAAAAAAAAAAAAAAAAAAAAAAAGACTATTGAATGGATTTAACACCCCTGCCACAAATAATTTAACTGTTTATGCAAGGATTTATTTCTATTTTTTCCTATTCTACTGATGTTAAATTTCTATTTATTTTGAAAACACATTGCTTCATTTACTGTGGCTTTATAGTAAATATTAAAATTTAAAAGTGTAAGACCTCTAACTTTGTTGTTATTTTCAAGATTTTTAAGACTAAGTTCCCTTAAGGGTCCTTGTACATTTTAGGATGATTTGTTTTTTATTTCTACAAAAAGTAATGATTGATAGGGAGGGTACTAAATTTACAAATCGCTGTGTATTAACATCTTGATATTGTATCATATATCTATATACATGGGATATCTTTCTATGTATTTCTATCTTTTTTACTTAAAGTTTTTTATTTTAATAATAATTTTCAGTTTATACTCCACAAGTGTTGTCTTTTTTCCCTTGGTTTCTTCATAGCTAATTTCTTACTTTTATAGTTGTTATTGTAAATGAAATTGTTTTCTTTTCTTTCTTCTTTTTTGGTTTTTCAAGACAGAGTTTCTCTGTATAGTCCTGGCTGTCCTGGAACTCACTCTGTAGACCAGGCTGGCCTCGAACTCACAGAGATCCGCCTGGCTCTGCCTCCTGAGTGCTGGGATTAAAGGTGTGCACCACCACTGCCCAGCTGAAATTGTTTTCTTAATTTCTGTCCCAGATTGAAACACTACTGAATTTTGTGTTAGTTGTGAATCTTGAAACTGTGCTGACTTTATTATTTCTACATTTTTCAGGCTATTTGGGCTATTCTATAATTTTATAACCAAGTCACTGCAAACAGGTCTTTTTACTTCTTCCTTTACAATCTTGGTGTCTTTCGTTTGTCCTTGTCAAGTTGCTCTGCTCAGGGCTTCCAGTGCTGTGTTACGTGGGTGGCCAAAGCAGCGTCCTTGCCTTATTGTTGATCCTAGACTGTTTCTAGACATTACCCGTTAGATGGAAAAGAGCTGTGGACATGAGGTCCGTTACCACTAAGTTCAGGTCATTCTCTTCTACCCTTAGTATGTAGAGTCTTGGTTCAACATTTTCATTCATTTATTTTTGCAGTTTATCCAGATTCTCTTGTTTTTCAACCTGTGTGTTCTCATTAAGTCCTTTTTGTAAAATTTTTCTTTTTAAAACCATGATTATTTCTATTGAAATAACCAGATTATCTGTCTTCTAAGTTTGGGTTTTCTTGACTCCATCTCTGTGGGATGTGTTCCTTCACCCCATTCATTTCTATAAACTGCTAGCTAGAATTAGGAGCTTAATCAGATTGGATTTATTTCCTTTTTCCTTTCCTCTCCCCCCTCCCTCCTTCCCTTGCTCCCTTCTCCCTCCCCCATTCCCTTCCTTTCTTCTTCCTTTAAGATTTCAATGCCATTTACTTGGGTCTATCCCTCCAGTAAGAAATGCACATTTCTGGTTGCTGTGTTGAGGTCAGTTTTTGGCTTGGACAGTCTCTCCCAGCAGTCTATTATGGGATGTTCTTACTTAGCTTTTCTAATAACTCTTTTAATAACTCCTTTTAATAACTGGTCACCCTCATGGATTCATAGGTACCACATTCCCTTATGTCTTTCCAATAAGAAGAGTACCAGCAATGTTTTCAAGGAGCGACTGTGCCTAATCTTGAAGTATGCTTGATACTTGGTAGCTACTTAGGAAGGTCTAGCCAGTGACCTATAGCACCTGAGTCTGACCATAGGCTTTTTCTAGAGGTAGTTACTTTACAAGTCTCCTTGTGAGAACAAGTATCCAGCAAAGGTTTGTGCATCTACACACTAATCCTGATCAGGAGGAGACTGTTTACATTGGGGGAAATCATTAATGTTCCTGTGAGAGTTGGAGAGTGGGATAAGTTCATCTGTGCTCAGCTGGCTGCAACAACTAAAACTGCTATTGGAAAATGGAAAAAAGCATATGCTTTTTGTTTTTGAATAATTGCCCAGAGATGTTAAACTCTTACCCTTTGATGAAGTGGCCCAATCCAAAGGGCACATGCCTTCTTCCATTGAGTTGTCAGAACACTAGCTACTTGATACCAATGTCCTGGCTCTAGAAGATTCCATTTCTTTCTCTTATCATTTGTGCTATTTTGATATTATGTTGGTATTCTTAAAGAGACTCCACAAACTTACGTTTTGATCCTACCACCAATAAGACTTGTAGAGTCATGCATTACTAATAATCTACAAGGAAAGACTCATTTTGTAACTGTTCAAAAAGTTTCAAGGGTTCTATATTGAAAGTCCCTCAGTAATTATTGCTGTAGTCATATGTCACTACCAGCCATTTGTTAATGAGCCTAGGGAGAAGTGGATTCAACTAAGAGGTATATAAAACCACTACAAAGGACCCATGCTACTTGGTTATGCAAGCAAACATTTTGTTGTTGTTGTTACTCTCTTTTTAAACTTGTTTCTCTAAATCAGCACATGCTGTGTCAGATATTCTTGTGATGTTTTCAAGACGTGTGATCACCTTTTCACTACATCTCCCACCCTCGGTTACACCTGCTCCTTCCATGCAGCACTCCCAAATACCTCTCCTCTTTCACTTCTCATGTGTCTCCCCCCACTCTTTATTACCTAGTATTTCCCCCTCTTCGTCTCCTTCAAGAACTATTTTTAAACTTTATCTACATGTCTATATACTTCTTTTTTTTTTAATTTGATGAACTCTTCTAGATTCCTTTGATACAACTTCTCCTCCCAAGTTCCTAGATCTTTAGGATATTGGACACTATTGCCAGCATCCTGGAGTTGGGTCATCTTCATGCTGATTAACAGCTGTGTGCCCTCAAGTTTGGCTGACATCTTTTGGGAGAATCCATGTCAGTTCCTCCTAAGAGTGGTTATGCTGAATGTTCTCAGTTTAACTTCTACCAAAGCCAGCATTCTGTTGACCAGGCTCTTAAAAACACTGTAATCTCAAAAAAAAAAAAAAAAAAGGCATATAAAGTTGTGTAAAAAATTTGAGGAAAATGCCTCAGTGTAATAACTACAATAAAACTGAACTCCCAATTCCCTAAACATTACCATTAGCACTGGTGGGCAGCCATGTTTCTCAGCTTTCTATTATTCTAACAAGGCTAGTGGTTTTGGAAGCAGCCATCCAAGAATGATTAGCACTTTTGTTTTGGGTAAGGCAGCACATCATGGTAGGAAAATTTGGCAAAGCCAAGCCAGTCTTCATATGGCTGGTAAACTAAAGAGAGGGTCCCACTATCTACTTTGAATATATGGCCAATATAACTTGGGGACCTCCCTGTGGGACCAACCTCTTGAAGGTTGCACTCTCTCTCCCTCTTCCAGTATACTATACGTATGGATCAAGATTTTACCATATGACCTTAGAGAGCTTTTAAGTTCCAAACTATAGAAATGATTCCTTAACTTCTGTATAATGAAACTGAGAGGATGAGCTTTCTTAGGACAGCTATTACTTTCTAAAAACCTGGGCTTCACATCCAGATCGAATGTGGAATATTGATGTATCTCTTATGGCCATGGCCTGGAGTCCCGTGTTTGGACTGCCACACAGCTGTGGCTATAATATTAATGGTAGAAATAACAGTGGTAGTAGATGATCTCAGCTTCTTACACTTTGTCAGATTTGGTCTAGAACTTCATCTGTATTTCCAAGTTTAATTGGCAAATAAAATGGTTTTACTCTCACATTACTGCAGAGCCTAGTGGGGAAAAACAAATAGGAGATGCTGAGTCAGGCCTGGGGGAATCAGTGTTCAGGATAGGCATGAACTCACAGGTTGGTCAGAAAACAGAATATAATAATGTGGGGAAACTCTGGGGACAGAGCCCTCAATAGCAGTCCCTTTGCCTTGGTCATATGGTGAGAATTTTTAGCAGAACCACTGCATTGTTATTATGAGGTAATTAAATATATCTAAACACATACTATATTCAAATTCATATACCACTTGTATATTTGATTTTATATTTATTTGAACTGATATATTTAAGCTACATTTACAGAAAAGATTAACTATATCCATTATAACAAATAAATACAGTCATACTAGAGTAGGTCTTCTCACTAGCTATCTTCTGAAGAAAGTACTTTGTGACAGAAACCACAAACAGGGCACACACTGGAGAAGAAAATAAAAGTGAGACATGGGTTGGTCTTTTGTTTGGGATAGAATGTTTGGATATTTGGCTAGAAGAAGTGGGAGAAGAGTGGCTTAGGAGACAGACCCCAGTGATGGATGCAACAGAAAAAAAAAAAACCCATGGCTAGAGAAAAACCGCAAAGCAAAGAAGTGGGGAAAGATGAGGATCGAAAGTCCAGGATGAAGCATCAGGATGCTGTGATTGGCTTGTTGTAGGGAGGGAGAGGCTATTCATCAAATGCTGCAGTTTGAGGTTGTTAAGGTACCACTCTTGTGAAGGGATACATCAGGTTTTATGTATGACTTGGCATACATTGAGTTTCAGATGCTTTCTGACCATCCCTGGGGAAGTGAACAATAGCTGATAGATTCGTGATCCTATAGTCAAGATCTTAAATATGATATGGTTGGGGCCAGGAGGGTTTTGGGGTCTCATGGAGGCCTGAATTGACTGCAGAATAGATGAGACCAGAGTCTCAAGGATGTTCTAAATGATGGATGATCATATTCTAAGAGGATGCCCAGAACGATGGATGATGTCCAGAGGGTAACAGCACTGGTAAGTGCCCATGGTGGTCAAATGGAAACATTTGGTAATGAGTTTTTCTTCAAATGAGATGTTACTTTGAAAAGAGGGCAAAGTTCTGACTTTTTCACAAGTGGTGTCAGGGAAAGCAGTGCTTTAGAAAAGTCAAGAGCGGAGTAGAGAGCTGTAGCAAATGCCCCAGATAGTCACGTGGAGCAATGGAAACATTTGGTAATAAGTTTTTCTTAAAATGAGATATTACTTTGAAAAGAGGGCAAAGCTCTAAATTTTTCATAACTGCAGCCCTGGAATCTGTTATTGCAAGAATAGACATATTTCAAGAAAAGTGAAATTAAGCCAAAGGCATGGTGATTTCCATGTCTCACTTTTGGTCCAAGAATGTGGAGAGTTTGTTTGTTTTGTTTCTTCTTCTGAATTTTCCAAAATAAGCCATCAAGCCAAGACTAACTTATTAACTGCCCAGGATTAGCTCTCTTCACATTTTATTTACATCAGGCATGTTCAAAAAATAAAGGTATTAAAATAATATTTAGTATGATAGGAAAATAAAAATTGTTATAATTCTAGCCGCTCGAATTGTGCAGGCAAATCCATGCAGGCTGTCTGCCTGCCCTTTTGCTAATCTCCCTTGGGTGAAGCTTCTAGTGTGAGGCGTCTTTGCACTTGACGGGTCAGTTTCCATGCATAAATCCAGCACTTAAGGATGTCAGGGAGGAGGGACCTCATAGGGCTCTGCTTTGCAAACTGTAAAGTGAGCATAGAAAACATCAGAGGATGCTCAAGGTAACAAGAAATGTGTTTTACCAAACTTGTATTTCATTTTTGTATTTCTGTAACAGTTGAGAGGGTCTAAATACCAAGGGGGGAGAACTAGGTCATGATTCTGTTTGTTTCTTTAGTGTGATTCTACTTAAAACATGTCCATGAATACTGCTCTCCACAGACCTCCTTCCTAGTCTAAATTTCTCTCCTCTTTGCTACTACCAAAGTGTGTTTTTGCTGTAGGAAATGTTTCTGAAATAGCACCCTGAAGTGGCATGTGTAAAAACTATGAAAGAGTGATACTAACAACCAGTAAGCTGTTTCTGTAATTTATGAAGAAAAGTTAAAGTACACTACATATTAACAAACAACAGAGAAATTCTTTTGAAGCCCATGTAAATAAGCAACCATATCAAGAAGAAATAAAGCTTTTTTTTTTTTTAAACAGCAGCAGTATTGTGGTACATGTATTTCACGGTTGGCAATTAAATAGATGTGGTAAGTCTCTACCCTCACCACATAAAAAGACTTGCTGGCAGGGTTCTGTGGCAAGTCAGGGTGTTTTCATTGGCATGAAGGCTTGAGGGCAGTGGTTCTCAACCTGTGGGTCGAGACCCTTTGGGTTGAATGGTCCTTTCACAGAGGTTGCTTATTAGATATCCTGCATACCAGATATTTACATTACGATTCATCACAGAAGCAAAATTACAGTTATGAAGTAGCAACAAAATAATTTTATGGTTGGGGTCACCATAGCATGAGGAACTGTATTAAAGAGTCACAGGATTAGGAAGGCTGAGAACCTCTGCTCTCAGGTCTCTCTCTGTACATCTTAGACTGCTGTTCTGTCTTACAAACAGCTGTTTGAACTGCCCTTGCTGATCAGTCCTGTTCTGAATATCTAAGTGTTAGCTTCTTCCAGGACATTTACTGGCAGAATCCTTGTGAACAATTTGCTCTAAAACTAAGAGCACATGGGTTAGTTGTTTCTTTGTCTTACTTATTTGTAAACTGTTTTTAAATTCTTGTATATATGAAAACTTTCTTAGATATTAGGAGGTATCAAACAAGGACGAGGTAAGGAAGGAAACCAGCCTGAATGACCTGACTGGAAGTGTGTGGTCGTTGATTTCATTTCTCCATCTCTGGGCTGTACAGTCTCCTGCCTTTTTCCCACTGTCAATCAGCAGAACAAGGAGAGGCCAAGGATGCCATCCTTTCCTTATTTTCAGGCCCTCTTCCCTTCCATCTCTAAAAAGGTAGAAAGTGGGTGGTGTTGGGGTGGAGCTAATAATGTGGGCGGAGCTAGTGAAGTGGGTGGAGCTGCTCTGCAGCCTCTGCTCAGTGGGTTGGCCTGTGAGGAGTGCAGAATTTGCTTCCTACCCCTCTATCCCAGTTTCCTTCTCTGCTTGGTGTATAGAGATGGTGTGATTGTGGCGACCTGAGAGACAAGATTTGTATTGTTATTGTTACTCTCTTATTCTATGGAAGAGCAAAGGTTGGCCCTAGCTGGTCAGTCTAAGGCTCCCCTTCTACACTTGTTACAGCCTCCCAAAGCAGGGGTTGCTAGTTCTGTGGTGGATACTCCAGGACACGCTTTGCTGGACACATGGGCAGTGATCAAAGCTGTGATCAAGTCTTGAGATCTGCAATAGAATGAGAAAACAGTACCAGAAGTGTGCATCATCCATGTTGGCCAGTAGTGATAGAAAGGAATGTTGTTTTCTTCGAATTTGATGTTTTGACCCAAGATTCTGATGAGACACAGGGTGCATACACCCTGTCAGATGGGTGGACTATCTGAAGGAATAAATGACCTATTTACAATTCTCCTGTTAGGTCGATTCTGTGTTTATTCCAAAGGTTTATTGTGATAATAAAATATAATTATATGATATTATAAGAAATTATTATTCTTTGGAAAAAGTTAAAATACTATACATTATAAAATGGTTATGGAGGTATCAATAAAAGCTTTTAAAACTAACTGTATTCCTTGTATACTTTCTAAGTGGAATTTTTTTCTTCTTAGCATAAATGATTGCAAACAGAAAGCATATTGGTTCCTGAATATCATATATTAAAATATGCAGTGTTATCATAAAGAACAAAACTATCCCCAACCCCCACCCCAAGCTCATCAATCCCAGTAGACATTATTAAGACAGAGGCGTTAGGGAGCAGATGGAATGACCGTGACTTAAAGCATTATAAAGAAGCTGCTGGGTCCTTTTGGCTTAGCACTTCCTGCTGTATGGCACTGACTATTTGGTGTCTGGATGTGTCACTGTGTTAGCCCCTAGTAGACAGCTCAGCCACCACTTCCCTTGTTGAGGAGACTTGACTCAGGCAGGTAGTCTAGATACGTGCAAAAAGATATGACTTACTGTCTAGAGTAAGATTTCTGCCTGCTGCCTTTCTGAACGTAATCTAGACTACATTTTCTGCTGTTTGGACTCTAAGTGCAGGCACTCTTCGTGGGTTGTGGCATAGATTTCCTCTACTCTGTGTGTCCAACCTCATACCTTATCTTTGTAATACTGGGGGTGCAAGCTATTTCTTTATGATGCCTAGTACCATACTTGGAGCACCTTTCATCCAGGAGGTTACTGAAGACTTCACATGGGATAAATGATGGACAGTACAGGCAGCTGACTTCCAGCTCTCCTGGGGTGGCATGTAGTCCCCACCTCCCCTGTCACTGCCTCCCTTTGAAATAAGATGCTGCCTTTCTTACAACCTGAAGATCATACAAACCTGACCTGTAAACTTCTCCTTTTAGGATCCACCTACTTCCGTTTCCCTCGGGCTGCGAATGGAGGAGATGATCTTTAACTTGGCAGATACACATCTGTTTTTCAATGACCTGGAAGTAAGTTCTAATTGTTTTACATACACTTCGTGGAACATATCTGAAGATTAGTGATCAGTTCTGAAATAATGATTGGATGTTGCTCTTTTAAACATATAATTGGAATATTGAGACAAAGTGCTTATAAGGCAATGTGGTTCCCCTTTGTGGTATTTATTACATTTTAAAGTTGGATCCTACATGATTAAAATTTGATGACAAGATTCCTAAGTATCACGTGTGATTCTCAGAGGCTGCCTGTGCTGTCCCTACCCATCCCTTCCGGTGCTTTTCTGTCCAATCTGATTGTTGGGAGCCGGTTTGCATCAGACCTTTACTATTTGGGCTGCTAGGACTTCTCATCTCTTAACAGCAGCTGGTTTTATTGGGGGAAACATCCCTAAGATGGCTGGCTGACTATGAATGGATGGCGGCAGACACGATCTTAGCTGCATTCTTAACAAAGAAAGGCATTGTTTTCACCTATCTCCATTATGACAAAACATGGCTCTCACTCCGCTGCCCTCCTCCTTCATAGGGACGGTTGTTTATTTAACTCTCACTGCTAAGCAAGCTTGTGGTAGGGCTGCCAACAGGCATTAATCATCAAGTTGTTGCTTTGCTAGGCTTTATAAGCGTATGTTATTTCAGACAGGAGAAGAATCTCAAAGATTCAAATAGAACTTTTACTGATCAAAGTTAATTGGCAGCAATTGGCCTTTAAATATTTCCTGATGTTTCCCTTCTCAAAATCAAGCAAAATGCACCTTATTTAATGGAGGAGCCAAAATCACTTGAAAAATGCCAGTGTGTGACAGATCTTAAATGCGGTTTGCTCAACATCTGTCCTGTATTTTGATTTCTTTTCATCTGCAATGAAACAACTCGCAGGCGAATTGGCAGCTTCCAGTCCAATAAAATGATTTAAATGCACTTATTCCTCAGAGATATGGTTATTTTTATATGTAGAAGTAAAGTGCAGTTTTTATTTTTGCATTTTTAAGTGTTTACTTTCCTCAAGGAAAAGACATGTAATGCATTATGATTTTTTTTAATGGGGGAAATTCTCTCTGAGTAACAACTTCAGAATTACCCTTATAGAAGCTGCATAATCAATACTTATTTTCAAAACTTGTTTCTGATTTGTGGTTGCATTTTACTTTGTGAGAAGGTGACACAAAAATTCCCTATTTTACTAGCCTGTTAAAATTCTTTATCCAGATTTCCATTTGTCTCGAAGGACACAGACTAGGCTGATATTTTATGCTCAGTGCACCCCTGTCCATCTTATTGCTGTCCATCAGTGTTTGTAACATCCATCGAGATGTGACAGACAATACTTTGCTATTGATTGAAAATTCTGGCTTGTTGAAAATGTCAAAGGCTGTGGCAAAAAGTGAGAAGAAAGTAATAATTTATGATATAATTTATTATGATTTTTTTTCTAAAAGCTTCCAAACTTGACTTTGATTTGATGCAGGTTTTTTTGAAATTTGTTCAATTTACATTATTTCCATTGAAATACAAAGAGAGACTGAAATGGCACTCAAATACCTCAAAAGTACTTGCTAGAGATTCTAATTTAAGAATGTGGGTGATGAAAACATTTTAAATGATCTTTGAAGCAACTGAAATGGCAGAATCTATTATTGCGTGCATGTTATTTCTTATTAGAAGTAAAGAGCAAAAGAGAATGAATATATAATTCAACCACATACATAAAATGATCATGGAAGTATTTTTAGGGTCCAGACCTGATGCAAGTAGCTTTTATGTTGTTTTACTCAAGAATAACATGAATGTAACCACAAAAGTAGCTGTGAAATATTCATTTTGCCTGTCTTTGGAAATTATTTTCTCTAGATTTGTGTAGCATTTTAAAACAAATTGGTTCTTACATTTTTGCAGACTTAACTTTTATAAGATTTTTTAATTCAACAAACCTGGTATTGGTCACTGCAAACACAAGTTTCTTTGACTATAAAGAGTAAAAAATAAGAAAACCAAAATTATCATCTCAAGCAACAGTAATGGGCAAATGCCTGATTTCACACACCCATTACAGTGTGTGTTGGCAAGTGACCCAGACATTTTAGTGCACTCAGACTACAGAGTTTAGCTTTTGACCATCTGTGACACAAGGGTTTTTAAGGAGTTTGACAATCTCTTGTTGGGCATGGAGTATCATCCCTGAACTCAACTCTGGCTAGGGACATTTGTCTTTGCTTCCTTCTAAGATCTTAGCCTTTGGACAGCTGCCCCTCCACACATTCTGTTTAGCTCATACTTGCCATCTCAGAGGCTTTTTAATTTAAAATATCGAAATCCACATTAATCCCATTGATGCATCAGGAAAGTAAATTTAAAAGAAAAGGTTTTGTTTCTTTGTGTCATTAAATTGTGTGATGTGTTGAGGAACAAGAATGATAGGAAGATATAACCATCACGGGGTGTGATAATTTCCCTAGCCAAGACGGGCTGAAATATTAGGTACAAAGCACACCTCTGACACTCTGCTCCCCCCACCCCCTGACAGACGCCTCACATATCACTTTACAGAAAGTCCCTACTTGCAATCTGACGGTGCTTATATGGAAGGGGTTTTTTTGTTTTGTTTTGTTTTGTTTTTTGGAAATGACACTATGGAACCAGAATGTCTTTCAGCTTATTAAGAATGTATGACTTTCTAACTAAATAGAGAAAAAAAGTTCTTTCTGTTGGATTTGTACCCAAAAGCTCTCTGCAAACAGTGACAGCAGCAGTAACACGGGGGTCTGAGCCGTGTCCTGTGGGCTCCCCTGCTGGAGCTCTCCACATTTAAAAGATGCACATGCTATGGCTAAGTAGAAACTCGGCACTCAGATTGCCTTGAGCTTTCTCTTAGTGCTGTGTAATATCCACTGTCATGGGGGCTGTCACGCTAATGCATGGACTCAATGTGGTGGCCCTCAGGAGTAGGCAGAAACTGTCTTCCTGTGTTACCCATGGGGAGATGGAGGCTGGAAGGTCATGGAAACCCTCCCCCATGTCTGTGGACACAGCGTATGAGGTCTTTCCCCCACGCTATTCATCTACGAAAGTTCCCTAGTGCACTGTTTAGTTGGATGTCCTGACTGGGATTTTTGTCAACCTGATATAAGCCATGGCTGTCTAAGAAGAGGGAACTTAACTGAGAAAATGCCTCCAGAAGATTGGCCCAAGGGCAAGTGTGTGGAGCATTTTCTTGATTATGACTGATATGGGAGAGCTCAGCTCACTGGAGGTGGTGCCATCCCTGGACACGTGGTCCTGGGTTATATAACAAAGCAGGTTGAGCAAACCATGGAGAGCCAGCCAATAAGCAGCTTTCCTCCATGGTCTCTGCTTCAGTTCCTGCCTTGACTTCCCTCAGTGATGGAGTGTGACTGGGCGTTGTAAATTGTAGGAAATAAACTCTGTCTCCCTCCAAGTTACTTTTGGTCATTGTGTTTATAACAGCAATAGAAACTTACCTAAGACAGATGTGACAGTCTGGTTGACTTTCTGTTGTACACATGCCTAGCACAAATACTTTGACTCTTGTCTAGGTCAGTTCGTCTAGAGTCTGGTTTGTTGTTTTTTTTTTTTAATACCTATACTTATAGCCCTTGCTGTCACCCTCTTTTTTAAATAAAAGAAAGCATAGAGGCTCTGGCCTCACTAGGGTCTGGGTTTGACGAATCAAACACCAATGTGAGGAACTTGTGGGTAGTGTCTGGAAACACTAGAGGGTACCATGGAGATTTGTCTTGTAAAGAAATGTGTGTATGCCTTGGTTTAATTCAGCTTTTAAATGTGGTGTAAGTTTTATTATTCTAAAACTCAGGTTAGGTAGCAATTATCATAATATATCTTATTTAGGCATTTATTATTATCTGGGAAAAATATCTTTCTTCAAACTGTCAGTCATACCAGTGTTGAGTGATTTCAAATGATGCATGCTGTGCTGGTCTAGCATGTGCCTCCAAAAGCATGAAACACAGAAGTTGACTTTTTTGAGTTTAAGAAATATGATTCAACCTAGAAAGTGCTTTTCCCCCTATAAATAGAAGCTCTGGTGCTCAGCAACCAGCCTTGTGGATGCTGGGAGCCTTGGTTTTTAGCAGCCGGGGAAAAGGGCTTCTTAGGTGCCCATGAGGAAGGCATGTAGAAAGGAGCCAATCTAGTTTCTGTGGTTAGTCAGTCCATGAGCCCCAAGTAACTGTAGGAAAATGTGTGGGCAGGTCAAATGATACACTCCAAACATGAATGTCCTACCACACTGCACACAAACACGTACATACAACTTGTCGTTTTCAGCTCTGTACATAGACTTTGGGGGTCTGCAGATAAATGTAAGGAACTACATTGTTTTAGCCCTGGTAAAATCCTTCATGATAGTCTTGTCCATGTTGATTAATTAAAGTTTTGTTAGGTTGAATTCCTGTGTGTCGTCTTAGAATGAAGCACTGATTCTTGTTTCCTTCTCCAGTGAGATTAATTGGTCTAGTCCGTGTCTCTAGTTAAGAGTAACATAAACACTTTCAGTTTAGGGGAGGATTTTATGTTTTGTAATCAGCAAATGATTGTTAACACAATGAATTGTATTGAATTTGTTTTACTTATTTATAACTAGTGGACAACAAGAAACTTTTGTGTTATCTATTATTCTTACTAAAATATTATAGTTCTTTTTGTTTTGTTTTTATTTTTCAAGACAGAGTTTCTTTGTGTAGCCTATGCTTGAACTCACTCTGTAGACCAGGCTGGCCTTGAACTCACAGAGACTCACCTGCTTCTGCTGCACAAGTGCTGGGATTAAAGGCATGTGCCGCCACTGCCAAGCATTATTTTATTGTTCTTATTTATTCTTATTAGTATTCTTGTAAGATTATTATATTTATTTACCTCAAATTCAAAATAGAAATATGATGGTATATTCAAATGCTTCAATAATTTGATATTCATTTTAAAAAAATGAAGAGTCAACAGTAACAGTGGTTAACATAAGAGACGTTTACTGGGCTAATGATGTAGAGGGCTTGTCTAGCATGAATGAGTCCATTGGTTCAAGCCCCAGCACTGCAGAATGAGATGGAGGGAGAGCGGACAAGGTGATAACATTTGTGGGAGGGGAACCCAGAAGTGAATCAGGAAGCAGCTGCAATGGTCAGGTGAGAAAACATTCTGAGGGAAGCATGGTAAGCTCAGTGGCCTTGTGGCAGGAAGGAGGCAAGACAGTCACGTGGCTGGGACAGACAGGCATAGTCCAGGGGGCCTTACAGATCATGGTTTAGTGGGAAGCCACTGGAGACTTTTAAACATGGACTTGATAGAATAGCATCATATTTTTAAAAAGGAAAAATCAGCCTTCCTATCAAATGAAGAACGAAGGCAGAGTACAGTGGAACCAATTAGAAACATTTGCAGCCAAAGGCGATGGTCTACCAGGGCCGAGGCTGTCACAGTTCCAACCCAGCGGGCAGTCATGAGATTTATAGTACATCTTGATGGAGGTGCTGGTGGGAGCTGCTAGTGCGAGGGGACAGACTCTCCAAGGGCTGCTGGGCTGTTTGTTTGTTTTGTTTTCTAACCTGAATCTTAGTAGTGTCGGTCTATAATCTGAGGAAGAGGAAGATTAGATCTGGATGGTAAAGGGTGTGAGGTGTGGTGGTGTGGAGTCATGTCTTCTGTGGAAATTTAACTACCTGGTCAGCACTCATGTCAAGAGTTGGCAGCAAGACTTACAGGTTTCTCAGCAGAGAGAGGCACATTTGAAGGTATAGCTTGGGAAATTATGAAAGTCATGAGGACCAGGTGGTTTGTCCCATAGGGAGGAAAAAGCGTAAATTGAGAAAGGTGCCGAAGACTGAGTCTTAGGCACCCTGCTGGTTCCAAACAGGAGCTCCAAAGAAAACTGAAAGGAATAGCCAGTGAGACAGGCAGGAACTTCGGCCATCGAAAGACCTTTGGAATCAGGATTCAAGGACTTTCAAGAAGAGGAGGTGTTACTATGTCACACGCTGCCAGAGGTATAAGATGAGCAGAGAGTGGTCCTGGTGTGACTGGGAT
>CABHPR010128994.1:0-27587 GCA_902168415.1 Peromyscus melanophrys
ATGTGCATGTGTATATGAGTGTTTTCTTGTGTGTGAGATGTATGTGCACGTGCATGTGTATGTGGAGACCAGAGACTGACCTTGGTTGTCGTTCTCATTTGCTGTCTACCACCTTTTGCATCGAGGCGGAGTCTCTCGCTGAGCCTAGAGGTCAGTGATTCTAAACTAGCCTGCCTTCTCCAGACACCCTCTGTCTCTGCCTCCTAAGTGCTAGATTACAAGTGAGCTGACACACACTCACCTGGCGTTAATGTGGATGATGAGGCCCCAAGCTCTCATCCTCACATTTGTGCAAGCACTTTATCCATGGAGCCAGTGCTCTAGTCGCCTGTTATCAACTTTAATTTGCTGAATGAAGAACTTACTTAGACCTTTTCTTTTGGCATATCAGGCCCTATTCATTGGAATGAATTTTTCCCCATTGCTGATGGTGATCAGCAGTCTCCGATTGAGATTAAAACCAAAGAAGTGAAATATGACTCCTCACTCCGACCTCTCAGTATCAAGTATGATCCTACCTCAGCTAAAATCATCAGCAACAGTGGCCATTCCTTCAATGTTGACTTCGACGACACAGAGGACAAATCAGGTTGGCTGTTTCTCTATTTGTTGTGCTAAGACTTTGGATAGTTAGATTTATTCTCCTATCTTTGATTCTGGAATTCAAATGTTATCTATTTGGACCTTAAGATAATGTTACTATTAAATAGTAGAGAAAATGTGTAGGAAAAAGCGTTCCAGATGATATTTAATAATTGGCTTTAGGTTATTATTACTTAAGTGTGAAAATATTGAAATTTAGTAGTATTTCATAAATGATTTTAATCTTTTTTCTGGAAACTTTAAATTTTTTTTAGATTTATTTATTTTATATGTATGAATGTTTGCTATGTGGATGTCTGGAAGTTATGATGGCTGTGATCCCCCATATGGGTGCTGGGAATCGAACCCAGGTCCCCTGTACAATAGAAACAAATACTCTTAATCTTAGCTGCTGAACCATTTGTCTAGTCTTCTGTTCCTGGAAAATGTTTAGTCATGATTATTTTGCTAATTATGGTAAACCTATAGTAGTAAGAGACTTGCTTTTAAAATCTCTTTTATGTGCTTACAATCATAATATGTATGTGTAGTAAACAAAACATACAGAAATGTAGGATACAAATTAAGTCTACCCCTACAGTTTATTATTGTGTAAGCAGTGTGGCACTCATCCCCAGTATTTAAATGTTTAGTCACACATGTGTACACACAGTCATGTCATATAATTTTACACTTGCTTTTTAAATTACATTTAGGCTGATTTATATTATTCTGAAAATTTTTCTTATTCAAAATATTTCATGGATATTTTCCATCAGAATGTGTAGATCTAACACCTTTACTAGTAGATGAGATATATCAACTACTCTTTTATCATAATTTATACATTATTGTCCTAACAATGGACATTTCAGAAGGAAGGAAAGTGGATATTTAATTTAAAAATAGAAATATTTAAAATATCTATCCTTATTTATACTTTTCAACTTGTAATAAAAATTATATTTAATTTGTTCATGGGTCATATCTTTCACAATGTGAATTGTGGACACACAAAATGAAGTTTTAATAATAATTTTAATAAAAATTTAATTCACTTGTCAGTTTATTACCTAAAGAGAGAATAAATAATATTTATTTAAAATGAATATTTAATACTCTTTGAGCCTATCTGCTGCCAAGCATGGATGATACTGTGTTAACAATATATATCCCAATGCAAAGATGTGAAAACTCTCCTGTCATTTGTGTTTGCATGCATCTGTATTAGGGACACAGCATTTGGTCTGTTTGCCATTGTGGCCTAGGATGCATGAGAAGTATATCAGATAGATACAGTTAGGAGTTCTTAGAAGCACACAAGAAAATCATTGCAGGAACCGGCTAATATATATACAAAAGCTAAAACATCACCAAGACTTCTTAAGCCATGGCTTGACCTTCAGAAAAGTCCTTGACCTTTCCAAGTAATAGCTTTTGTCATAGTAGCTAAATTCCATTACATTTTCCTGTGGCTTGCAGCACCTGTACAATGCCCTTACGGAAGTTAATGTTGGTCCCAAGGATTGAACTCAGGTCATTAGGCTTGCCTGGCAAGCACTTTTATCCCCCGAGCCGTGTCATTAGCTCCTCATTAAGGACTTATAAAATTTCATCATTTACTTCATCAACTTATAATTAAAATCATAATATCCTGTTTTTGTAAAAGCATTGTGGTTAGTAAAGAATTGTAAGGTTATACAAATGTCTTTCCGTTTGTCACATCGTCACAGTGATCCCTTTCTGTTGACCTGTATAAAATACATAAAGAAAAATGAGTTTGATGTTTCTTTTTATGTGAAGCAGAAAGGGGAAGGCTGCCTTATTATAAATATTCAACTTTATTTCCTCCAGGTTTGCAGTTTTGTGAATATGTAAATAGGTGTGCTTGGTGTACTGAGAAGTTTGGAAAAGCAGTCCAAAGTTTCTAAAGAGCAAGTTGCTATCATCCATATTTTATATACTTTTTATAATATTTCAGATATAAAAAGTCTAACGCTACTTACATCTAATATTAGAATAAAAAGTGTTGAGATCATACTTCAAAGAGATTTTCTTTATGAATATTAGTATTTTTATTGGAAAAGAATCTCCAATTCAATTTGATCTGCAGTAGTCTAGGTCTCTCTCTCTCCCCTCCTCCTCCCTCTTTCCCCCCTTCTCTCGTCCCCCCATCTCTCCTCACCCTTCCCTTCCTCCCTTCCTCTCCTCTCCACTCTTCAACTCCTTTGAGACAGGGTCTCTCACTGAACCTGGAGCAAGGATGGTAGCCTGCAATTCCCAGAAATCCTCCTGTGGCCACATCTAGATCTTTTTTTCTTTTGTTTTTGTGGTTTGTTTGTTCTCCTGAGTCAGAATAACCCTGTGAAGGAAGTCCTGGCTGACCTGGAACTTACTATAAACCAGGCTGTCCTTGAACTCAAATAGAGCTGCCTAATTCTGCCTTTAGAGGACTGGGGTTAAAGGTGGCGCCACTCCTACCCTGGCTTTTACATGCTGGCCCACATGCTTGTATAGCAAGTGCTCTTACCCACCAAGCCACCAGTCTCCAACTCCAAAACACTGTTCTTTTCTTATATATTTTTTTAATTTTTGGTTTTTCAAGACAAGGTTTCTCTAAGCAGCTTTGGACCTGTCCTGGAACTTTGTAGATCAGGCTGGCCTCGAACTCACAGAGATACACCTGCCTCTGCCTCCCGAGTGCTGGGATTAAATGTGTGTGCTACCACCGCCCAGCTCCAAAAAATGTTCTTGACCAAAAATTAACTCTGAATGTTATCAGTGAACACAGCAATGGCATAGAATTGTCCTCATGCCCCTTGAGGGTTTTACTTGGTTCAACACCTGCACATTGCCTAGCCTGCAGACACGCACCCTTCAGAATGCTAATAGTCCTTTAAAAGAGGACAAATGGATATGAAATTTCGTAGGAAGAGTATCTACTGGGTGTAGAGGAGGGTGATGAGGAAAGAGAAACCCGATGGGGTAACCAGGCTGCTCTTGCCTGTGATACTTGTCTTCCTAGACTCAGAACTCACTTTTCGCAGGCTCTCACCTAACTCTGGCTCCTCTGGTGTTCTGAGATGACTCCATCCAGAGTTTCCCACACTGGTGTAACTGGCAGGTTGGCATCTCTTGACCTCTTACATTAGCGTTTTATTTGGAAGAAGTTTCTTTTTGGAAATTCAAAGTGAAAGAAAATAATAGCAGGTGTGAAGAAATTATTACTTGTTTTAAAGAGTAAAATAAAGACAATAGGTTTTTTTTATTATTTGAAGAAATTATTACTTGTTTTAAAGAGTAAAATAAAGACAATGGTTTATTATTTACTCATCTGGGCCAACTTTATTCAAAGCCGCAGACCATTTATTCTCTGCAGGTTAAGAGGAGTCACGTGAGTTCTGACAGGGAGGCTGAAGTAGGAGGGTCATGATCCAGCCTGTCTAAAAAGCCGAAAAGAAGCAGTGGAGGTGCACACGCCTTTAATCCCACACTCAGGAGGCAGAGGCAGAGGGATCTCTTGAGTTCAAGTCTAACCTTTCTACAGAGCAAGTTCCAGGAGAGCCAGGGCTACACAGAGAAATCCTGTCTCTAACCCTCCTCTCCACACAAAGAAAGCTAAAAATAAACGGTCACTATAAATTTTGTACCACACATTAGCTGTTTTATTACAGACCCTAAAAACCTAATATTTGTTTGTTTGGGGTTTTTTTTGTTTGTTTGTTTGTTGTTTTTCCAGACAGGGTTCCCTGGCTGTCCTGGAACTCGCTCTATAGACCAGGTTGACCTTGAACTCAGATATCCACATGCCTATGCTTCCCAAGTGCTGGGATTAGATGTGCACTACCACTACCTGGCTAAACCTAGATATTTTAAGCTCACTTTTTCTGACCTAATTTTTTTGGAAGAGTCCTATTCAAAAGAATAGTCTTCTCCACAATTAGGCATTTGCTTATCATAAACTCACTTGGATATTTTACTGAAATACTGACCTGTGCAGTCTGAATATTTAACCTGTAAAACAATCCTCACAGCTTAGCCTGCAAAGCCAGCTAGCCTGACTTTAACTGTGACCTCTACAGCCATTATTCTTGGATGTCTCCCTAACAATGTGTGTTGTTTGTATCACTTTCTTTCTCCAGAGCCAGCTTGCCTGAGTCTTCTCCCAAAGTCAATTCCACATTGATTACTCAAGCTCTCTAATCTCCTTTCTATCTGCAAGGGAATGACTCTTTGGCCAGCTCAGATTTTGTTATGCAACAGCCAGGATGAAAAGCACAATAGAGCCCTTGACTAGCCTCCTTCAGGTGTCATTCCAGCCCCAGTCTGTGCAGGCTGTGTAATGAAATATGACTGGCGTCACTCAGGGGGAATCGCGGTGAATCGATTTAACGACAAATCAAATATCTTATCCATTTATTCATCATATATTTGTGCATCTCCTTTGACAGTCACTAAGCTAGGCAGTGGTGATAGCAGGATCCCAGTCTCTGCTTTCACCAGTGCAACACAGGACAAGAAGAAGCAATAAGAGTAACTATGTTTCACAGAGTAAAACAAGAGCAAGCTCACAGACTGATAGAAATGGTGGTCTCTTCTTTTTTATTGTTCAGAGTGCTTTGAAATGGCCATCTTTTGGTATTATCATTTTTAATTTTTATGTGTGTGTGTGTGTGTGTGTGTGTGTGTGTGTGTGTGTGTGTGTGTGTATGTGTGTGCCACATACATGTGGGTGCTAGTGGAGGCCAGAAAAGGATATTGGATCCCCTGAAGCTACCTGACATGGGGACTGAGACTTGAACTTGGGTCCTCTGGAAGAGCAGCAAGCACTCTTAACTGCTGAGTCATCCCTCCCACCCCACCCTTATGTATTACAAAGATATCTACATCGACATACTTTTTTATATAAGGTGGATAAGTTTTGGAATTTAAGACTGTGTTTGTGTGTGTGTGTGTGTGTGTGCCCGTGCATGAGTGATGTGTGATGTGTGCACACACATCACTCATACACTCTCTGAAGAGTAGTTTAAATATCCGTTGTTATGTGTTTGTTTCTCCAGTCTAACTCAATTTTGTTGTATGTTGGTGGAGTTTAGTGATGTGTATGGTGTATTCAGCACACAACGTTTCCTTTCTGTCCCTATGTCTGCAGCATACAACAGAACTAGGAAGAAATAGTTTAGAATTCTCTTCTGTTCTCCTTCCTTCCCTTCCATTTCTTTCCTCCCTTTTCTTTTTCTTTAGTTTGTTGCACAGGCTAGCTTCAAACTCACTGGATAGCCCAGGGTACCAGGATTACAGGCGTATGCCCTATGCCTAGTTTAGGACTACTTTGTATTAAAGTGTGTTTCTATATACTTCTGATATAATTTTATTATCATCTTAGAGATAATATTTGTTGAAGGAAAACACTGAAATATACCCTATCAAAGTGACAAAGACATCTTGGAGCTTTAAAAAGTAATTTAATTTCATCCCGTATTTTATGTTTCTTCACAAATACAGACTCCAAGCACAGAAGGTGCGCCCGTCCTTATGGTTATAGCAATAGCTACACCATGGAAGCAGTGGGTAGCACGTCTGCAGCGCTGGTGTGTGCTGGGCATTGGAAGGTGTCTTGCTTACCATGTTTCTTCTATTTGCATAGTGGTCTTAGGGAGATTGTATCACTCTCTCCAGTGGTTAGATGCCTAAGCGGCAGCTTAGAAGGTAGGTTTTGTCCAAGACTATGCAGATGTAGAAAGTCCAGACCCTGGTCATCTAGACATCCTGCAGAGCCTGGATCTAATTATGCAAGCTGTTTGGCTCTCCCAAGCTCACAATGAATCCTTTTTGCATTTCATATTCTTATTCAGAAAATCTGGCTTGCTCTCAGTTAAACACAGAGGATTTTCACTTTTGAGAATTCGAATCTTTTCTCTTTGCTGGCTGTGGGTGTGTTGTGACTTGCCAAGTATTCTGTAAAAATCTACATGGTGGACTCTGTTTCCAGTCTTTTGTTTTCACTCTTCAAATCTGTAAAATTGTATCTATATCTGCAAACTGAGTGCATTTGTAAGGACAGGAATGTGTTTAGTGATTGAGGGAGAAGTTATGGGTTTTGATGGGATGGGTAACTGTGACTTTTCTTGCTAACCATTAAAAATGTGTTGTTGTTTAGTTCTTCGTGGAGGTCCTCTCTCTGGAAGCTACAGGTTGCGGCAGTTCCACCTGCACTGGGGGTCAGCAGATGACCACGGCTCTGAGCATGTGGTAGATGGAGTGAGGTATGCTGCAGAGGTAAGCTGCCTATATAGCCTACTCCATAGGGGAAACCTTCCATTGCCCCAGTACATCCTCAGCTGCTTAGACATCTCAGTGTCTGAGACAGCATCATTATCTAACAGGAGAGCTTCAAATGTGGCCCTTCATAGCCTTGAACCAACTCTGAACGCTTAGTGTTGGTTATGTGTTTGGAAATGAGCAGACTGAGTTTAGCATGGTATCACATGCCTGTAATTCCAGCACTGGGTAGGCCACGGCAGAAGGATCAGGACTTCCAGGCCAGCAGCCTAGGATATACGACAAGACTCTGTTTGATAAAACAAACCAAAACAGCAATAACACCAAAAATAACAAGAAATGTGTTTGTTGGTGGGAGGGGGTGTAAATCAGAGACTAACTGGGAAAGAGTAAGTTATTTTTCCAGCGAGGAATCATTATGATCCATTTACTTAAAACCCAAATCTTGTGACATTAAACTTCATCTGTTTGATTTCCTGAAAGGCCTGAGAGAAGAGAAACATTTATTTGTATTCTGTTCAGCTCTGTGTATATTTGATCCAGACACAACTAACCAGACCTAAATAAAGCTCACATTCCATATATGACAACAGTGGTGTTTGAGACTAAACTGTAAGGACATGAGCTTCAGATTGCATCTGCAGGAATCTAATGCAGCCTCTGCTCACTGTTCAGAGCATTGATAAACAGCATTGAAGGGACTCTGGCCAGCTCTAGCATAGCAAACTTGGCTCTGGCGGTTCTTGCTCTTCTTCCTGTTTCCCTCTGCCTTGCTAAAAACCATTAGATTACATTCCTGAAGCTAGCCACCAAGATCTAGTCCCTTATTTGGCTACTTCCTCGTTCTGAGGCTGAATACCAAGGTCCAGCTATCAAAGTATTGAAGTCCAGCAACCAAAAGCCCCCTTTGGCTCACCTAATTAATATGCTCAATTAAAATTAAACACCACATGCTAACATAGGGTTTCCCCTTTTACCATTATAAACGCCATTTTCCTATGAGCCACGTCTGTCTCCTCTCTATCCAGAGGCAGTCTTTCATCCCTCCAGGACAAACACCCATTCTCCCTCTCCCTTGTTCCCAACCCCTGCTCCCTCATCCTATATCTCCTGTCTTTGTCTCTTATTCCCTGCCCTTTGTCCCTCTGAGACTAAGGCTCCCCCTCCACCCCCTCCCTTGTTCCTTTCCTCTTTTCCCTCATCCTCTATCTCTTGTCTTTATCTCTTATTCCCTGCCCTCTGTCCCTCTAGGGTAAATAAATTTCCTTTGTGCTGAGAACTTGGTCTGGGGGTCCTGAGCTGATACCATTCCTTTCAAGCACAAAATTAATGATCCACTGTCTTGTTCCCTTTTCTCAGGTAAGGTAGTCCTTTTTGTTATAACTACATTCATCAGGAATACTCTGACTATTCTAATCCTCTGCTTAAAATACGGAGTGTGATAGACCTCATTTTAATACCATTAAATAGCACTGGACTTTACCGGGAGACGAATGCCAAGTCTTGTCTTGCGTGACTCAACAAAGACCATTTGAGTGAAGCGAGCGTGGCCTGTGGTGTGTCTCGACAAGACTGAGCAGTTGCCAGGTGGTACAGACTCCCTTCAGCTTTTCATGTTTCTGAGATGTGGTCAGACACCTAGGACGACTCTGTTGAGAAAACCCAACAAATGGACTTCTTTTCCGGTTTCCTTATTTGTTTGTATGTGTACCTGGCCTTTGAGGCTGCCATCCATCATGTCCGTTTTGCCAATGTTTTGTGCTGCAATACTTGCTCTGTCCTCAGGGGGCAGGAGTGAAGTGATAGGTGGTCAATTCTCTGGCAACAATGACCTGAAGAGTGGCTGCTGGGTTAGGAAATGCTTCTTTGATATGGTACGTAAGTTGAGACAGAAGGATAAGGAGAAAGCACTGTGAGAAAAATCTTGACTCAGGGTGCTTTCCAGGGAAAGGCAATAGCAAAGGGAAGTGCTGTGCTGTAGGAATGAGGTCAGCATGCTCAGGAAGAGAAAGGCTTGGCTTTATAGGACTGGAATTGGTGAGAAAGAAAAAGAAGAGGACCTTGTCCTGCAGAGCACTGACCTGTTCTGCTTTCTATTTTCTAAAATGTATCTGACTGCCAAGTGGAGAACAGGCTGTTGTGGGGCAAGTGTTGGAGGAGGGAGACAAAGCAGAAGACTATGGAAGAGTTGAGGTGAGCACTGATAATTTGAACAGAAGTGTGAAGACCCTGGAGTCGTCCATGATATACTTGGAAGGCCATGCCTGTGGGACTTGCCTATAGCAAGGATGCTGAGCTTCAACAGACTGTTGATACAAACCTGGACTTTAAAGAGGACATTAGGGCTGGAAATGCTAGTGTCTGGAAGATGACCACATTTAGCCTAAAGTTCAGAAAAAGTGCTTTGTGTTCAGTCAGCTCTAGAGATGGCTCCGATGTGTTAATTAGCCTTTCTAAGCATATTTGTTTAAGAACATAGCTGTAATTAAGTTATGTCCCATTATGAATTTGAAACAGAAAACAAAGATATTTTAAATTGCAACACATGAGAATGTAATGTTTCAACTATGATTTGTGGCATAATAGAGAGGTTAAAGAAATCTCATCATGAAAAATTTTGTGCCAGGACATGCAGTGGTGGTGTGAATGGAAATGGTTCCCACAGGCTCCTGTATTTGAGCACTTGGTCCCCTACTGGTGACGATATTTGGGGAGGTCTAAGAGGTGCCACCTTGTTGGGGAAAATATGTCTCTGAGGAAATATGTTTCAAAGCTTCTTGCCATATTCAGTGTTTACTCTGCTTTGTGCTTGCGGTTTGAGAAGTAAGCTCTCAGCTTGCTGATTCAGCCACCATGCCTGGTGCCTGCTTGCCACACTTCCCCACCATCATGGACTCTAACTGTCTGGAGCCCTAGGCCCAAATAAGCTCTTGTTCTCTAAGTAGCCTTGGTCATGGTGCTTTATCACAGCAGCAGAAGAGTAACTGATATACATGGAGATATAAAGAATAGGTTAATAGTCTTTGCTGGAAACTATATTTGGTTATGGTTTATCCATCATTGTTATATGTTTGATCTGAATTATCCCCCACAAGCCCACTTATCAAAAGGTTTCCTCCCCAGGGTAGTGTTATTGGAAGGTTGATGCACCTTTGAGAGGACTGGCTTCCGAGGAAGTCCTTGGGTCATTACCAGTGTGCCTTTGAGGGGGTAGTGGGACTTTGCCCCTTCCCTTGACTTTTTTGGCTTCCTGGTGATGAGGTGACCAGGTTTACTCTGTCAGGCACTCCAGGTGAAATATGCTACTTTGCCACAGACCAAAAAGCCAGGGGCTACCTGATCGTGTACTGAGACCATTAAAACTGTGAGCCTGAATAAATCTTTTCTCTTTATAGATTGATGCTCTCAGGACAGATGAAAGCTCACATTAATGTAGGAGAAGCATAAATCAGATTTCCACATTCATGGTAGATTTTTCATAGTACTTGGCAGCATATTTTGCATCTTACAAACATTCAACTTAAAAGCACTAAAGCTAAGCAATGCTCTATTTAGAAATGATTTTACCAATAAGTAAGAATTTTTTTTTTGTTTTGTTCTTAAACAGAGTCTCACAAGTAGCTCTGTCTGACCTGGAACTAACTGTATAGACTAGGGTGGCCTCAGACTTGCAGAAATCTACCTGCCCCTGCTGGTGCTCAATGCTGGAATTAAAGGTGTGTGCTACTACACCCTGTGGGAAGAATCATAATCTGGTTATTGTGCGGGTTAATTACCTATCATTCATCTCTAATTGATGTCCCTGTTAGTCAGGAAGTATGAAGTTGCTAATTGGTTTACTTTTAATGCAAAAAAAAAAAAAGCCAATATATAAAGGTGACACCAGTTCCTCCACGAATGTGTGGTAAGGTTATATGGGGGAGACGAAGACTTTTTTACAAACAGGTTTTCTTGTTTTGGTTTCTCATCGTATTTCAAACAGTTGTTGTTTAGCCAGCAGAAAGATGTCTACATAGAAGATTTCTTTCCTTGTATTTACACAATCATTTTCTAACTGGTTGCATTCCTGACCCTTTGATGCCATTTCTCACTAAGCAAGCTATTTAAGGAGTTGTTGTAATTGGCACAGAGCCATTTAAAACAACTTTAGCACCCTCATCAGCCCATCCCCACAGTGGAACGTTCTTTATCTCTCCTGAGCCGTGTGAGCCTAGTTTCATCATCCAGTGTTTTCAGGGCTCTTTCCTCCCCCTACTATCTCACACCAACTAGGAATGTGGTGCAGAATTCACCTTTGTATGTTTCTGTCTGGCTATCCCTTTGTTTCCCTTGATTACACATGATTGTTGCACTACTTTATAGTTTTATAACTGAGTATGTGTGATAATTCTTATCTAATCAGAAACTCTTTATATTAGTTGCCTATAAGATGTGGAGTTTAATTTGAAGGATGGGGATGAAAGTATGTCTTTGAATATGCCAAATTCTCTCTGTGACAGTTCGCTGAGAGGGTAATGTGAGCATGAAGGCTGAATGAGTGCTCCCTTCCTGAATTGACAAGCAGATCCCTAAGGATTCTTATGTGAGGTGGTCCCTGGTATCATCAGGCCCTTGCCTGAACAACATGGCCTGGCCTTCAGCATTTATGATAGGAACTAAATCTTCTGGGCATGGCATATTGCCCTTTGGCTTTTCTCTGTCCTCTCAAGCAGAACTGAAGTGGTAATCAGCTTGGTTATTCTGCAGTTTCTCATATTCCTCTATGTTCAGGATACTCACGTGCTCTAACATGTAGGTTTTTTGCAAATGTCTGCTTGCATAAGAATTAAGTTGTAAAGTAAGCAGAGCCTTTTCAAGAGTCTTAAGTTCTCAAAATTCTCTTTCTCCTAGCACTAGCTGCCTCTCTCTTCATGTTCAAACACCTCTGATTCTTTGACCCAAAGTCTCTTTTTCCCCATCCACAACTTGCTCTTGGCAAAGGATCTGAATATATTTATATAAGGTAATAAATGTAAATTACCTATGTCAGTCAGCTCAATATGATCATGGGAATATTGTACCCCTACATCAGAACACTACATGGTATCCCACAAATGTATGTGACTATCATTTAACAATACAAATAATTTAATAATAAAAATATGACTAGATCTAAAATAGTTTATCATAAGGAGAATTTGCATTTCCCAGCCACAAAAATGTGAGACTGCAATGATAAATATATGACAGGTCAGTTTCAGAAGCAACCTTGTTATTATCAGCAGTCACTTTATAGGAAGTTGACTTCTTGTACCTGTAGAGCCCAGACACCTCAGTGAACCCTGTGGGCAACTGGTAACTGACCCATGCCTGCTCATTTGCAGTAACTTCAGTGAGGGTTGGAGGCCCTAGGTCACATAAGAACAATATTGGAGTATGGAAGGACTAGAGAAACTGAGCAGAATGTTCAGGACATAGTAAATGAGCTTTCAAATAGTTCACCAGAGATAGCTAGGAGCCTGCAATCCTTCTGGTCTCATTTTATATGAGTAGATTAGGAGAATAAAGTCAAGGTCTCCATGAAGGACTCTGTCTTAGTTAGGTTTTCTGTTGCTGTCTAGAGGCACCATGATGAAGAAACTATGGCAACTCTTACAAAGGAAAACATTTCATTGGGTTATCTTACAGTTTCAGAGGTTTAGTCCATTATCGTCATGGTGGGACATGGTGGTGTGCAGGTGGACATGGTGCTGGAGACAGAGCTGAGAGTTCTACATCTTGATCTCCAAGCAACAGGAAGTGAACTGTCTCACTGGTTGTAGCTTGAGCATAGGAGACCTCAAAGCCTATCCCCACAGTGACACCTTTCTCCAACAAGGCCATACCTATTCTAACACCTCCTAATAGTACCACTGCCTATGGGCTCATGTACTTATGCAAATGTTTGAACTATGTTGCGTGCTTTCTTTTCAGCTCCATGTTGTCCACTGGAATTCAGACAAATACCCCAGCTTTGTAGAGGCAGCTCATGAGTCGGATGGGTTGGCTGTCCTGGGAGTATTTCTGCAGGTGAGAATCCTCTGTTTAATTTTAAATAGTCAGCCATTCAACTAGTTTTACATAGCAAACTAGTTCTAAATTTAGTATTTTCCTTTTTAAGTGAACAGTAAAAAGTTCCATAATAGCTTGGAAACGGTATCTAATTATATTTCACACTGCCAGTTGAGGATTCATATGGAAGTAGCAACTGATACATCCTCAAGAATGACAGCAGAAGTCACAGCTGAAATCTAAGAAGAAATCTAGGTTCTTCTGATTTTCTGATTTCAATATTTAGAGACCTAGAACAGCAGAAAATTTAAGCTCATGCTTCTTGAGGCCTTTGTTTGACGACATTGGCAAATCATCTCAAACATACTGATCAATTGTTTTGAAAAAAAAAAAATCCCAAGCTTCTCCTTTTCTGGTATTTGCATGTGAACAGGCAAGTCCTGTCATTACACCTGGGGACACTTTCCTTAGGGCGTGCTCTTTTTCCATGCCTCATTAGCTATGTGATGTTGTAACTTGTGCAGCTTGGGGTGGGGTTGAGGGGCAGATATTGGGAGTGATGTGGGAAGCAGCCAGGGCTTTTCCATGAACTCTAGGTGGTAGCAACAGCATCCAGGTATGGCTAGAGAAGGCACTCGAATCTTACAGGGTTTTAAACCTTTAGGTAAATTGAAAACACTGCCATTAGTGAAAGGAATACATTTTATACATTTGTATTTAGGATGCATATGCTCTTCAGGGTAGAGCCCCTTGATCTGGGACTTCAAGTAACTTTAGGCTGCAAGTACGAGATCTAAGATTTTATTTGAGATTTGGTTGCAGCCCGATCTGGATCCAAATGTCATAGCTGGCTTAATCGTCAGCCGCTTTCCCACGCAAGGTTTCTTTCAAGTTAACCTGTGGCTCAGCAGTTAAGAGTGCTTGCTGCTCCTCAGGGAACCAGAGTTCAGATGCTAGTCAGACTGCTCACCAGGGCCTATAACTCAAGCCAGAGAATCTGACACCCTCTTCTAGACTCCTTGGGCATCCACATATACATGGCTGATGCCCATACACACACACTCAAGAATAAATAAATTAAATAAAAATAAAAACAAATTTTTGTAAACCATCTGAAACATGTGAAGCTAGTACTCCCTGCTTTGGAACCAGACTGTAGGTTCAGTCTAGGATCCCTGTAATATCTTGTTCAGATTCTTCTGGCATAGTCAACTTGCCAGGTGGAAGAGAACCTTTGTTCTAGAACAGTCACTATAGGCTTGAGCTGACTCTGGCTTTTAGAAAATAATTAAAACCTAAGGACTGAAATGGAATGCTTGTGCTGATTTGCTGTTATAACTATTTCTGTTTTGAAATTTTACATTTTTAGATTGGGGAACACAATCCCCAACTGCAAAAGATCACTGACATTTTGGATTCCATTAAGGAAAAGGTAAAATTAATTACTATGTGTTAATGACTAACAGCTTCCCCCTCTCCGGAATTCTTTCACCCTCTTTTGAAATCGTACACATTAGACATAGCATATCCTGCTTTCTTTGAAGCAAGTTTCAAGTTACCAGACCAAAACTGCAGAAAAAACTTACTGTCTCTTACCTTTTTAAACTTGTAAAGAGCGTGACATTGTCTAAAATAACCACCAATAAATCTATGCAGATTTAAGTTCTTTTTTTTTTTTTTTTGGTTTTTCAAGACAGAGTTTCTCTGTGTAGCTTTGCGCCTTTCCTGGAGCTCACTTGGTAGCCCAGGCTGGCCTCGAACTCACAGAGATCCGTCTGCCTCTGCCTCCCGAGTGCTGGGATTAAAGGTGTGCGCCACCACTGACCGGCCAGATTTAAGTTCTTCACACTCTAATTTTATAAACAAGAATTATACCTTATTTAAAAGACTACTTATGTAAAATAAATCTTTTCTTGACCCTGGATCTCTCTACATATTTCATACTAGCCTGTTATTTCTTTTAGAGCCCAGGCTGAACTTGAAAAATTCATGATCCTCCTGCCTCTACCTCCTGACTGCTAGCATATAGGTATGTGCCTGACTCTCGTATCCTTCTTAAATAAATCCATGGAATTTGCTACTTTATCTGATCTTTTTTGGATTGAGGCAGAAATTTATTTTACTAAAATATTAATGGATTACAGTATGTAATTACACAGAATTTGAGTGTGTGTGTGTGTGTGTGTGTGTGTGTGTGTGTGTGTGTATGTGTGTGTCATATTTGTAATCTGTATCAATTATCTTTATTTTTCTAGGGGAAACAAACCCGATTCACAAACTTTGACCCATTATCTCTGCTTCCACCCTCCTGGGACTATTGGACATATCCTGGTTCTCTGACAGTTCCACCTCTCCTTGAAAGTGTCACATGGATTGTTTTAAAACAACCTATAAATATCAGTTCTCAACAGGTATGATAATTCTTCTTCCAAGTTGATTGTGATGTTTTCAGAGGAAACCCCTAAATCATTTTTTAATGCTGTTTTTATTTCTGCCGTATTTTGGAGTCTGACGTTTTCTTTCATTAATTAGGTGAATGGTTAGATAAAATTTGTATTCCTCTCCCCTCCTCTCCCCTCCTCTCCCCTCCTCTCCCCTCTCCCCTTCCCTCCCCTCCCCTCCTCTCCCTTCTCCCCTCCTCTCCCCTCTCCCTTCCTCTCCCTCCCTCTCCCCTCTCTCCTCTCCCCTCCTCTCCCCTCCCCCCCTCTCCACCACATCTTTCTAGTAGCCTAGCTTAGCCTTGAAATCAAGACCTTTCTGCTTCAGCTCCCAGGTGCTGGGATTACAGGCATGTGTCACCATTTGAAGTACATGGTTTTGGTAATGTTCTTTAGTTCATATTTTAATCACTGCTCAAAAATGCTATGTTCTTTTTTTTTTTTTTTGGTTTTTCGAGACAGGGTTTCTCTGTGTAGCTTTGCGCCTCTCCTGGAACTCACTTGGTAGCCCAGGCTGGCCTCGAACTCACAGAGATCCGCCTGGCTCTGCCTCCCGAGTGCTGGGATTAAAGGCGTGCGCCGCCGCCGCCACCACCGCCCGGCAAAAAATGCTATGTTCTTTAATCAGCTCTTAACCTGTGGGTTGTGACCCCCACAGGGGTCACATATCAGATATTCTGCATATCAGATATTTACATTACAATTTATCAATAGGAACAGAATTACAGTTATGAAGTAACAATAAAAACAATTTTATGTTCTGCAACATGAGGAACTGTATTAAAGGGTCAAAGCCTTAGGAAGGTTGAGAAACACTGCCTTTAAGCCTCTTTGAGGGTGAAGCATCATTTTGAAGCCCCAATTGTTTTTATTACTTTTGTTTGTTTGTTTCAGCTGACATAGAAACAGTCCCGTACAGAGAGGACCGTTAGTAGAGAGATGTCTCATGGAAGGCAACCCTTTCCTCTCTCCCCAGTCCCTAGATTGCTGCTCCCACAGATTCAGAAATGAACATTGAGATCAGTGCCAGGCATGGCACCCTGAGAAACGCGATTACCTGATAGCTTCCAGAAGAAGAAATGCTGTATACTTACCCCTTCAAGGGGTGGCTCTTCTGTCACCTGTTTCTACTGCAATAATGACAGCTGAATCTTGGCTTTTGTTGACAGAACTTTTGTGGGGCTGCCTGAGGGAACATTGCTAAGAGACTGCTCCCATCTGTGCCTTCCTTGGTAAAGCATTTACTCAGGCATTTTTCTTTGTAAGTTTCTATTTATCTTTCAAAGTGATAGGGGATCAAATAAAGGGCCTTACTCACGCTGCACCGCCCCCCCTCGTTTTTTCTGTGAAATGCTTATTCAGCCCTCAGAGTAGGCCACAAGGTCTAAAGTCTCAGGATGTCCTAAGTCCTTAGAAATATGTTCCTGAATATTATGTTTCTTAATAGATTTTGTCTCACATATGTTGAGCTTTTTAAAATTAGGTACTGTGATCTTCACAGCAACGGGTCTAGTTATTTTATTTATTTATTTTTTTCAGTGAGTTAATATGCCTTCCTGCTGTAGGCCTGTGTATCCGCCTGATTATGTATTCTCCACCTCACCTCCATCATGTTAAGTCTGGTTTAGCTTTCCAAGGTCATCTCAGGACAAGTTTTCCCTTGGGGTGAGCACTAGAATTGTATTGAGTGTTTCTCCTTATTGTCTTTGTATTTAGGGTTAGGGACAAATAACAACTTAGTGCATAGTTATTAAAATTCTTCATGAAAGTTTGGAGAAAACCCAGGATTCCTGGGACTGGAGAGATGGCTAAGCAATTAGGAGTACTGGCTGCAGCACCCACATGGCAGCTCACAGGGGTCTGTAACTCCAGTCCCAGGGAATCCAATACCCTCCTCTGGCCTTCATGGGGTCCGGCATGCAAGTGATGCAAAGACATACATGCAGACAAAGCACTCATATGCATTATGTGAATGAATAAATAGACTAGATTAAAAATCCAGGAGCCCTATGAATTTCGTCCATCATCTAATGAGGAAAAAAAAATTACCTGCTTCTGATTCAGTGGTCTTATAAATGGGTTTAATTTTCTCTCTTTCACTTGCTAAATTGGTTACTTTTACTCGTTTACTAAACTTCAAAAACTTAAGTATTATAACTTCAAAATGGCTAATGGCAGGTGGATAATGTTTTCCTACATAGTTCAAGACATCTTTATTCTTTAAAGACACTTGGAAAATAACTTGTGTTATTGTTTTTTTTTCTCCAATCCATGAGTGATTTTGACAAGAACATTATAAAAATATATAATTTAATTCTTTAGTGAGAATAAAATGAACCTTACTAAAAGCAACTCCCTACAAAGTTAGGTATTATAATCGTCTCTGCTGTGGATTCACTGCTGTGTTATATTTGAGGCTCATTGAGCTAAAATTGTTAATGTGACTTTTCATGTATGAGAGTATGTGAAAGAATAGCTTAATTTTAGAGCTCCCGAGGATTGGCAATTTTCTTTGAAACATTAACTTAAATTGACTGCAGCTGGGACACTTTTAGATATTTCAATCTCAGCCAGACAGAGGGAGACATTTAATGACCGTTCAAATTACTATTAGGATTAAAGGAATGAAGAAAAAGATATTTAAAAAATACAGTTTCAACTTAATCACAAGGAAAGAAAATTCTAAGACAAAGTGCTGCTAGGGGCCATAACATAAAATACTTAATTAGGACGCCTTCCAAAATGTCAGTGTTTTCGAAAGCAAAAGGAGATTGAGAAACTAACAAGAAAAGTAGAGGAGTGCCTAGGGGTTTGGCTCTGTGGCAGAGCACTTGTCTAGTGTCCTGCAAGACCTTGGGTTCAATCCCCGTGCTGAAAAACAGAAGAAAGTAAATAAAAGTCGTTATTAGGCAAAAAACAAAGGCAGTCTGAGTACAGTAGAGACTAATTAATGATGCCAAGCTGCTGTCGGATCAACAGTTACAGAAAGTGTAACATAGAATGTAAGACATAATTAATAGGGAAGCTGAGTCTGGGGTATGTGGGAAATATTTGTAGTCTCTTTGTAGTAGTTCTGCAAATCTGAATTTTTCCTAAAATATAAAGCTTATAAAAATGCAAAAACATGGAAGAATTGTTCAGTTGCTCAGTGTTTTTATATATAGACAAAATGTCTTATATCATTGGTTTAAAGACTTACTCAGCAAAAATAATTTTTTAAAACATTTAATTCTCTAAAAATTTTTATTTATTTTTATTAACCTGTATGTGAGAGAGATTGTGTGGGGGGCGGGGGGGGGGGGGGGGGGGGGGGGTATCTCTGTGTGTTTGATGTCTGTGTGTGTGGATGTATATATGCTGCAGTGTGCATGTGGAATGTGGATGTAAAAGGTCAACTCTGTGGAGTTGGTTCTCTCCTTCTCCCTGTTTGTGAGTTCTAGGACTTGATCTCACAGCATCGTACTTCTGTATCAAGTGCCTTTACTTCTGAGCCGTAGTCCCAGCCCCCAAATAGTTTTTAATCTCAATGTCGGAATCTCTTTCTTTTGAAGATCACAGAGAAATATTGTCAGTATTCATTTTTCAATTCCACCATTTAATGCTACCAGCTTTGAAGTATACACCCTAATTTGTCGCCATATTCCTGCCCCCTAGGGTTTTCTATTACAATTTCTTGTGAAAGTATTATTTGACCTAAAGAAAAATTTAATTTAATTTAAAGTTTAATTTTCTTAAAGCTCTTAAATTTTCTTATTTTTAATTTAGAATAATTTTTCTTGCTTAGAGTCACTTTATTGAGTTTTAACTTCTTGGTTTAACTGTATGCAGTAATAGACTGCTTTTGGTACTTTAAATAAAAAAAAAATCTCTCATTTCTTTGGAAGCTGGTTTTTTCTCCAGGTCCCTTTGGAGTAGCCTAACTGATTAGAGTACTCTATTGCTAAAATTCAATGTAAAAAAATACTTGGCTTTGATCCTATTCTAAAAAACAAATTATTAAGACGTTATCTGCATATTATAAAAGTGACAAATTTCAATGTCTAGTTACTGATTTGGGTGATTATACTACGGCCACCACAATGAAGGCAGCGTAGATCTTTTGGCCAAAGTTCTTCTTGTCATAGTCCCAGCAACAACTGTTATGCTATCACTAGAGTTTGTCATTTTCTAGAATTTTTGTTTAACTGAATCAAACAGTAAAAACTTTTGTTTTGATTTTTTTAAATGCTGTGACAGAGGAGACCCCAAAGCCCCACAAATGTTAGGCAAGAATTCTACCACTGAACTACATTCTCACCTCCCCTCCTCTTTTTTTCTTTCTTTAATTTCTGAGATTATAATATAATTACATTTCTCCCTTCCCTTTCTTCCCTTCAGGCCCTTCCATATACACATCCTTGCTCTCTTTCAAATTTGTGACCTCTTTTTGCATTGGTATTGCATGCATATATGTGTATGTATTTACATATATGCTCCTAAATATAACCTGATCAGTCTGTAAATACTATTTGTATGTATACTTTTTATTTTGAGATAAAGCCACTGAGTTGCCAAGGCTGACCTTGGACTCACTCTATAACTTATGCAGGCCTTGAGTTTATGAACACCCTACCTCACCTTCCAAAATAGCTACAGTTACAGGCCTGTGCCATAGGGCCTGGCAGGTAGATAAATTTTTGTGTTTGGCTTTTAGCATAATAATTTTAGACTTTATTCATTTCACTCACTTTTGTTACTGGCATAAAGTCAATTGTAACATAGATATACCACATTAAAAATTCTATTCAGCAATTTGGACATTAAGATTGGGGTTATTATGAACACTTTGTTTCACATTTGAATATGGGACTAATTGACATTCACGCTTGGATAGACACATTTTCTTATGTCTTGAACCAGTGCCCATGACTGTAATTACTAAGTTGCAAGTGCTTAATTTTATAATATGCCAACACATTGTTTTCTGAAGTGATAGTACCTCTTTGCCTTCTTCCCACCAGTTTTTTATGAGATTTCTTGTAGCTCCATCTCCCTGCCAGCATTGATACTGTCAGTTTTCCTAATTTAGCTATCTGACAGCTGTGTGTGATTTTAGTTTGCCTGTATTAGATAACTAGGGACGCTGAGATTTTTTTCATATATACACTAACTGTGCATGTGTCCTCTTTTGTGAAATATCTGTGTAAATCACTTGTCATTCTCTCTCTCTCTCCTCTCTCTCTCTCTGTCTTGTGTGGTGCATGTGTTCTTACAGGTATGTATGTTTGTGTAAGAGTGTCGAGAGTGAGTATATATGGAGGTCAGACGTCACACCTAAGTATTGTTGCTTAGATGTTATCCATCATAAATGTTTTCTATTGGTCTGTATTCACATTCATTTCCTATCATGTCAGCCTTTCTGGAAAATTTTATATTGGGATAATTTTAGTTTTGAAGCCCTAAGTTTAGATCTAAAATTTCCCTTTGGTTCTCTTTTAGTTATTTGAGAGTTTCATTCCTTTCCAGATTTCTCATGTACAAAAAAAAAGTGCTTTGTTTAACTTCCTATAATCTGGAGTAGATACAAATGCTACTTCAACATCCTTTTAAGTTACAATGTTCAGTTACTCTTTCATTGGGAATGTGCTATATTCTCCTGACTCAGCTGTCACGCAACCTTGTTACTTCACTGTATGACATGTTAAGTTGTAGAAACCCTGTGTTCTGTCATTTTTCTCTGGTGAGTGTTTTTTTTTTTCTTTACATTTAGTAAGTAATTATTTGAGGTGGGACAGAAGTTCATATTGCTTCCTGTGCCACAGCCTTGGTCCTACTGCGGTGCATTGGCTTGGAATCTGCCCCACACAGCTGTGATTAGTAGGTCAGTCAGAGATATGGGCAGAGTCTGAGGTTCCTCTCTTTGGTCATTTTCCTGCAAGAAAAGTGCCCCACTGCATCTGTGTGCCCCTTACAGTCTGTATTTAGCCGCAGCTGGAGAAGCATCTCTTGGAGCACTCTCATCCTCCCTTCTCCAGGCTAGCGTGCCTTCTCCACCTGTGGTCCTCCACTGTCAGCCTCTTCCTAGGCTGTTGTCCACGCTCTGTCTGAGTGTTTGCCTTCAGGATCTTAGAAACAAACCCAAGCCATTCCATTTTTAATAGGAAAATGTTGTATTTTGTGATCATATATAAAATTCTGTGTCTTTGAAATTAAAATACTAAGCTATGGAATATTGTTTACCAAATGCTAGGGTTTTTTTTTTTTTTTTTTTTTTTGCAAGTTATGGTTCAGGGAATAAAATAATGTATTAAAGAGATCCTCATCCTTGACAGTTCGTAACCTAACAGGATAAAATAAATGTGCAGAACTATTATACAGTGGGCTGTGACTACCACCCTAAGGGAGACAGGATGCTAGGATTTTTGACCCAATGTCCAGAATTTGCCTCAAAGTCATCTGAATTGAGCAAAGAGAGACTGGGTAGGAGTGTGGATTGAGAACCGACATACGTTGATGGTTGAAGCGTTCCTGCTACTTTATTAATGTTTCCATAATAAAAGCTAAGTGAAAGCAGATTAAAGTAAAACGCTTTTTTTAAAAGAAATTTTAATGCAATTACTTCTGTGGTAGGTCATGATTTAGTTGACAGATAACTTATTTATTGAAACATCCCAGCTGCCTCTTGAGATTGCCATTACTATGATGGGGTAACAGTACATTGTTGATAAGTTATTTGCCCCGAAATAACTTATTAAATAAAATAATGTAGTGTAAAGCACGTAGCACAGTGTCTGGATCTCTATGTTCCAGGAAGGAGCTTATTTTCACTATTACTCAACTTTGGCAGGCAGCAGAGAGTTCTTAAAGATCTGACTGAGCACAACTGTGACATAAAATTACATAGAGGAGTTTGCAACATACAAAAAAAAAAAAGGATTTCATCTTGCTGAGGTTGCTACTTAAGGAAATGAAGATCTTAGCAGTGGAGTCCAGGAAACCAGCAAACAGGTCACACCTACCCCAGCCTCCAGGCTACCTTGGGATGTATCTGCCAAGAATGGGTGGGTGCTGAGTCAGCCGTGGTGAAAGAGGGGGAAGGTTTCCGCCTGAATGGGCATGTGCCTACGTGAGGGGATAAGATATCTGAGCCAGCCAGGTAGGCTATGCAGCCAAAAGAAACCAACCTCACAGGGCTTGCCAGGTCCTATGTAGCCGGGCCAGGTGATGAGAGAGTACTGAGACGGGCTTAGGACTCTTAGCAAATGAGCAAACTGACAGAAGAAAGTTCTACAGTAAGATGCAGTTCTACACAGGTGAGGTGAAAGGGATGCAGAGATAGGGATCCATAGTGAGCTTCCAGGGGAACTGGATAGTGTGTGTGTATGTGTGTGTGTGTGTAAACCCAAAACAGGTCTTCTGAGCAACCAGTAATGTCACTACGGAGGTGTGTTGTCCTGGAAGGCTCATAGATTGAACTGCATTTCCAACACCATCATCTTGACTGGAGTTATGACCAGGGTTAGATTAGCCTCTGTCACTGAATTTCATCAGTGATTCTTTCTCGTAAGTCTTATCTGTTTCAACTAGAACGATCTACTCTAATACAAACGACTATTTATAAGTTGTAATCATTTGTCTCCTCATTCCCATGTCTGGGCTCCTTAAAAAGACATGACGAAATATCACTTGTGAAGACACAGATCTGCTTGTAAGTGGATGATTCTGCATCCATAGACCATGGTCATAAACTACTGTGTTGATGATGAGAGTCTCTTTCTCCTCTGCCTATGGTGATATTTTATTTGTGTTGAAATGTGATTTTATTTGTATGTTAATAAATAAAGTTGCCTGGGGGTCAGAGCTAATAGCAAGCCATAGCAGAAGCCGGGCGGTGGTGGCGCACACCTTTAATCTCGATCACATGACAGGCAGATCTCTGTGTGTTCAAGGACACAGCCTGCATGGAGACACACGCCTTTAATCTCAATACCAACCATAGAGACCTGGAGGTCTGTATAGACAGGCAGTGATGAGGAGGTCATGTGGTTGGGTATACAACCAATGAGAAGGCAGAACAGAAAGTCAATAAAAAAACAGACACACAGAAAGTAGGTCTCTTTCTCAGGGGAAGGACGGCAGTGAAGGGTAAGAAGGTGGTTTTAAGTCTCAGCTCTTAGCTACTGCTCTGACCTCTTGGGCTTTTAACTCTGCATTTGGCTCTGTGTTTCTTATTTAATAAAACCGTTACATCTACATCTGCCTCCCTCCTAGTTGATACTACACAAGAAATGAAGAGGATGAAAGCCTAACTGTTGTGGTTCTGAGGTTAAGGGGCTAAAACTGCACAGAGACTAGAGGCTCTCAGTCTAACAGTTTACTAATTTGTCTTCATCAAAACACAGCAAAAATCAAAACAAATGGCAAACCTAGTTCTAATAAGCAATTTCTTTTTGTAAAGCATGAGGTTAGGAGTACCCAGGTAACTTATCCAGTCTTTATTTTTATCACTGTAGACTTTTGCTAAGTCTTAGTAAACAATATTAAGCTCCCACAGATTATTGGAATTTCAAAAATCACATTTATAACAAACAGTGTATGTATAGAGCTCTGGAGAAATTACAAGTAGTGTGTAAAGTTATGTTTATTGATATGCAAAAATGCTTATAGCATGTATTATGTGGAAAAACCAGATTTCAAACATCAAATGTTTGAGCACATTTTTGTAATAAAATATGTCAGATGTGTGTTGTAGAGTAGAGAGGGGACATATGGAAAACTGTTCTGTGAATACCAGTGTGCACTATTTAGAACACATTCTACTTTTATAACTTTGATCCTCAAGTGAAGGATGTTTATATTCTTAATTTTGGAGCCACATTGTTTATATAGCAAAGAGAACCTAGCAGAACAATTCTTTATGATCTGTGACCTGTAACTTAGAAATTGCACATTGCAATACTTTTAGATTCTGGCAGAGGAAAGATTTTAACTCTTGTTATCTTTTTTACACAGCTCATAAGATCAGTCTGACTTTCTATGGTGAAATTAATTTTGTTCTGATTTTCAACAGCTGGCCAGGTTCCGTAGCCTCTTGTGTACAGCCGAGGGCGAGACGGCAGCTTTTCTGTTAAGCAATCATCGTCCACCACAGCCCTTGAAGGGCCGCAGAGTGAGAGCATCTTTCTATTAACAGCCACCAGCAGGTCAGCCCAACCAGGAGCAGGAAGGCGGCAAACGAAACAGAACTCAGACATTCCTACTAGCAGCTTTTCTAGACTTTCAGGTTTATGAATTCCACTTTCCCAGCAGCTTTGGCACCACAGAGAAAACCAGAGATCTGAACTAACTAACTTGGCTCATCACTCCTAGATTTGCACCAACACATGTCCAATTGGTAAACATTGTTGGGTGTCTATTAATACCACAAAGTACACCTGCGTCACCCTTCATGACCATATATGCTCAGCCTTACAAACCTCAGACCGTACTAAAAGATTATTGTGGCCTTTGGCTGATCTTACCACATTTTAAATAGTGTTTGCTAGAAACTTTAAATTCACTTTGAAAATGGTATAATTCCTAAACAAGAAGTTTTTATAGTTTTTGTATTTTTCTTATTAATCAAGACTATGTATTTCCTTTAGTGTACTTTTTTTCTCAAACTCTCATTGTGAGTACTGTGATAGAGTGTACTACATGAGACACACAGGGATTAAGACAGAATACTGCGTCTACTTCTCTGACCAAAGTAACCTAGAGTCTCAGTGAGGGATTCTTCAGGATATAAACAGCTATTTAAGGCATTATTTCGTGTAATATATTCACCTAATAATGCTAATGACCACCAGGGTGATCACTGGCATATTGTGTAGCAGTGTTGGCCGGCTCGTGGCATTAATGCAGTTCAGACTGTCAGGTTACACAATACCACTGCAGCAGAACTGCCCTGAGCTGGTGAACAGGTTCCTACAATTGCTCTGTGTTTTAGCAGAGCAGGGAGCTATCCTATGTGTGTTGTTTTTTTCTGTCACTAGTGAAAAAAATGAACTGAGTCTCACATAAATGCGTGAGCCATCCAATGCATTTTCCTGGCAAATCTCATTACTCAATTGTACTAAGTCTCTTACATGATTTAATAAGATGCCATTTGGTACTAATTTTAACCTGTTCTGTCTGGAGAGGTTTTTGTTTGCATTTGATGGAGGAAGATGGGTGCCATGTTCCTTTTGCTTTTCCATTATGGAGTGGCCCTATCATTAACTCAATAACCGTGCTTGACTTGAATATTTGTTACACTTTTGCTATTTTCTGAGAAAGTGTCCTTGATTTTCTTAATTTCAATGATTTGTTTCAGATCTCTCTCATCTTCTAAATGTAAAGCTAATTATTAAAATCTTCTTTGTATTTTTCTTGGTGGAATAACTTCATTTTGAGAAAATTGTATGGTTAAATCTACTGTCACATAAGACAAGAATCTGAATATTAGAATGGACACTTCAGCCATTGTTTTGCGCTCTCAGTGTCCAACTTAAGGCCTTGAGGAAGATCCATATACCATAAATATTTAATGAGTTGGATAGGTAAGGATTTATTTGATAATTTTGGTAACTGTCATTCTCTCTGAGATTAATGCAGTCAAATTAAATTAACAAGTAAAATAGGATATCTCTTGAAAGTTTTTTTCAGAGATAGTATTTATTAATCCACTTTTTATGACCAGAGGTTCTAATGGTTTTAAATGTATCAGTGTTAGGTGGGAAGGTATTTCTTGTTTGGAAACACATTCAGGGAAGCATTCTAGTCAGAGAGGAGTCTGTTCTATCAAAGTTTGGAATGTGTGAAGGTGGAGACGCTAAGGACATCCAAGTGTTACACACTTGGTAACTCGCGTTTTCACTGCGGCGTGGCATCTGTGCTGTGATGCACATCCCACCACAGTGCGATAAAACTATCCAACTAACACTGGTTTTCCTGAAGATCATCTGCTTATGTATAGCTCTTGGAGGGAGACGGTTGGTGCTTTAAATTTGTCATAGTAGTCTCTTTCAATAAAACTGTAAGTTACTTGTGTGGATCTCTTACTACCCATATCACCTATTGATTTCTGCTTGTTAAGCATTTTGTATTATAATTTGATTTGATTCAACTTTAATAAAGAAAATGAGAAAAACACTTGTCAGTAGCAAGGCTTTGTATATACAATGAATGGAATTAGATTATGTATTTTAAACTGTTTGAAAGGAAATAATCTCAAATTTGTAAAAGTATTTCAAATACAACGCAAAGCAAAACAAAACCATTTCCCGTGAATTATTTTAAAGTAAAATGCCATCCCAACTCCTTACAGTTTCAGTGTATGCGCACTGTTAGCCTCATGCTTTGCAGCCTGAGGGAAGAGCACAAAATTCTTGATGTTGTTCAATAGAAAATACTTTTCATTGCATTGAATTAAATGGATGTTTCTCTGGAGTGGCTGGAAACTCACCTTTGACTCCCTGAAGAGGAATTACACCACAATGAATCCTCCACTCCTGTCGTGGGTTGAGAGAAGTCTTCCTGACAGAGCCTCATATTTCCTTGCTTTACTCCCATTAGAGCAAATCATCAAGTGGGAGTGTGTGGGTTCATTAAACATTCCTGCTAAGGAGTTTGTTTTTAGTACAAGTTATTCTGGGTGGAGGCTGAAGTTGGCTTTTCTTAGCTGTGCTCACAGCAGGAGAGTCTTAGAAAGTATTGGGGAGTGTATGTCTTCCTGAATTCAGAAGGACTCACCCCTAAGTTTCTGATGGAAGATGTGACTTATAAAAAAAAAGTCGATGAAGGTTTGCATTTTGATGAGGACCTCTGGAAATAACTACCTTTATTTGTACAATTCTAGTCATATGCAGTTGACTGGCGACAGGAGATGGAGAGACAGGGAACGTCTTGGGGCCTCAGCTACATATACATAATACCTTAACAAATGACATGATGACAGTTTCCCCACAGAAAGGCACAAATTACTCAATATTTCAAACGGATTGTGAAAATGCTTGTAATTAATGCCAAAAGCAATGGAAAGGGCAAAAACAAAAACAACGAATAAACAAACAAAACCACAGAACAGGAGACAACCAAGAGATTACTAAGATCAGTAAAGCTTCCACATTCCTTACTGGGAGTCAGTGTTCCCTGTGGCTGTCTAGGAGCCATGGTCACATACCTGAAGTTAAGTAGCCTTGAAGACCATCGTCGTCATCATCATCATCATCATCATCATCATCATCATCATCATCA
>CABHPR010128995.1:7860-32404 GCA_902168415.1 Peromyscus melanophrys
GAAAGAGATTTATCCTGACTGTGGGCCAGGCAGGAAAACTCGAGCCACACCCCTCCCTGATGGTTAATTGCTCAGACATGGGCAAGCTGACCATGACCCACAAGGCCCCCGGCTGGTGGGATGAATGACACCCGGGATCCTCAAGGCTAGGGCTGGCAGGAAAACAGCTACCCTGCCTGATGCTTACCTGCTCAGACAGGTGCCAGAACCCCCATTTCTCCGGGTGGCTGGAAGACAGCCACCCTGGTTCCTCAAGGCCCTGTCTGGGGGGATGTCAGCCACCCGAGGTCTTCAAGGCCCTGGTTGGAGGATGACAACATCCAGGGGTCCTCAAGGCACGAAAACAGCTACCCTGCCTGATCCTTAACTGTTCAGATAGGTCCCGGAACCCCTATTTCTCCAGGTGGCCGGAAGACAGCCACCCTGGTTCCTCAAGGCCCTGTCTGGGGCAGGAAAATAGCTACCTTGCCTGACGCTTAACTGCTCAGACAGGTGCCGGAACCCCCATGTCCCCGGGTGGCCAGAAGACAGCCTACTCGGGGTCCTCAAGGCCCTGTCTGGGGGGATGTCAGTCACCCGAGGTCTTCAAGGCCCTGGCTGGAGAATGAGTGTATCCCGGGGCACTCAAGGCTCTGGCTGGTGGGAAAACAGCTACCCTGCCCTATACTGAACTCTTCAGAAAGGGTCGCAGACGCTCATATCTCAGGGTGGCAGGAAGACAGCCAAGCGGGGTCCTCATGGCTATTGCCAGTGGGAAGACAGCCACACCTGCCTCATGAATAAATGCTCAGACAGTTGCTAGCCGGCCGGAACTTGCAAGGCCCAGTCTTGCTGAAAGAGAGCCACCCCAACCTGAGGCTTAAGCTCTCAGACTCGGCCACCCTCCAGGACCCCCAAGGCCCCATCAGGCTGGAAGATAGCCACCCGGGGTCCTCAAGGCTCCGGGTAGCCTTGAGACAGCCACCCTTGCCTGATGCTTAACTGCTCAGAGGGGTACTACCGGGCCAGGCTGGCTCGAAGATAGCCACCTGCACTTGTGACATCAACTCTCAAATTCGGCCACCCTCCGGGACCTCCCAGGCCCCATCAGGCATAAAGCGAGATACCTGGGGTCCTCAAGGCTCCCGCTAGCGGGAAGACAGCCACCCCGCCTGATGTTTAACAGCTCAGAAGGGTTCTAGCTGTCCCTGAACACCAAGGCCGTGGCTGGTGGTCATAAAGACCCTGAGTGGTGAGATGACAGCCACCCAGAGTCCTCGAGCACCTGGCCGGTAGGATGACTGCCACCTCCACCTGATGCCTAACTGCTCAGACAAGGGCCAGCTGGCTGGGAACACCAAGGCCTCTGCTGTTGGGATGACAGCCACTTAGGGTCCTCATGACCCAGGCTGTTGGGATGACAGCCACCCAGGGTCTTGAAGTCCTCAGCTGCTGGAGTGACTGCCACTCGAGGTCCTCAGGGCTGTGGCTGGCGGGAAGACAGGCAACCCCCACCTGGTGCTTAACCCCTAGACACCACATAGACAGATGCTAGCTCGCCTGAACCCCGAAGAACCCAGCCGGTGGGATTCCAGCCATCCATGCGTCATGAATAACTGCTGCGTTGCAGGCTAGCCTTTGGGACCCCCCCGAGGCTCTGACAGGCAGGAAGAGGCCACCCCTGGTCCTCACGTCATTGGGTGGCAAGAAGACAGCCTCCCCTGCCTGATGGGTAACTGCTCAGACAGGGGTCAGCTCACTGTGGTCACCAAGGCGCCGGCTGGCGGGATGAAAGCCCCTCGGGGTCCTCAAGACTCCTGCTGGCAGGGAAACAGCCACCCTGCCTGATGCTTAATGTTCAGACAGGAGCAGGGAACCTCATATCTGCGTGTGGCGGGAAGACAGCCAACCCGGTTCCAAAGGTTCTGGCTAGTCGCAAGACAGCTAGCCCTGCCTGATGCTTCACAGCTCAGATGGGTGATCGCCGTTCGGGAACCCCAAGGCCCTGACTGTCGGAAAGACAGCCAACCAGGGTCCTCAAGGCTCCTCCTGATGGGAAGACAGCCAGCCCTGCCTGATGCTTAACTGCTCAGATGGGTGCCAGCTGGGACTCTCAAGGCCCAGGCAGGCAGGAAAACAGCCACCCCAGCCTGATGATTAACTGCTCAGACAGGCCAGTCCGCCAAGACCCCCAGAGTTCCAGCTGGCAGGAAGACAGCCATCTGAGGTCCTCAAGGTTCCCGGCTTGTGGGGAGAGAGCCACCTCTGCCTAATGTTTGACTGCTCAAAGGGGAGCTAGCCGAGGGGCCCCCTAGGCACTAGCTAGCAGGAAGACAGCTACCCCACCTGATGCTTAACTGTGCAGACAGGTGTCGGGACCCCCATATCTCTGACTGTTGGGAAGAAAGCCACCTGGGGTCCTCAAGGCCCTGTCTGGCGGGATGTCAGCCACTCAGGGTCTTCAAGGCCCTGGCTGGTAGGATGAGAGTCTCCCAGGGTCCTCAAGGCTCTGGCTGGCGGGAAAACAGGTACTCTGCCTGGTGCTTAACTGTTCAGACAGGGGCCAGAAACCCCATATCTCCTCCGACTGGCGGGAAGACAGCCACCCAGGGTCCTCGAGGCCCTGTATGGTGGGAAGACAGCCACGCTGCCCCCCATCCCCCCCTGCTCAGACAGATGCTAGCTCGCCTGAACCCCGAAGAACCCGACTGGTGGGATTCCAGCCATCCATGCGTCATGAGTAACTGCTGCGTTGCCGGCTAGCCTTTGGGACCCCCAAGGCTCTGACAGTCAGGAAGAGGCCACCCGCGGTCCTCACATCATTGGGTGGCAAGAAGACAGCCTCCCCTGACTGATGGTTAATTGCTCAGACATGGGCCAGCTGACCGTGACCCCCAAGGCCCTTGCTGGCAGGATGAATGACACCTAGGATCCTCAAGGCCCCTGGCTTCTGAGAAGACAGCCACCACTGCCTAATGCTTAACTGCTCAGACAGGTGCTAGCCGACCGAGACTTTCAAGGCCCAGGCTGACTGAAAGACAACCACCTCTACCCAAGACTTAACGTCTCAAACTCAGCCAGCCTGCGGGACCCCCAAGGCCCCATCAGGCAGGAAGACAGCCACCTGGGGTCCTCATGGCTCCGGCTAGTGGGAAGACAGCCACCCCTGTCTGATGCTTAACTGCTCAGAAGGGTTCTAGCGGTTTCGGAACCCCAAGGCCCTGGCTGGTGAGAAGAGAGCCACCAGGGGTCATTAACACCCTGAGTGGTGAGATGACAGCCACCCAGGGTCCTCGAGGACCTGACCGGTAGGATAACAGCCACCTCTACCTGATGCTTAATTGCTCAGACAAGGGCCAGCTGGCTAGGAACCCCAAGGCCCCTGCTGATGGGATAAGAGCCACTTAGGGTCCTCAAGGTGGAACTTCTTGGGAAGGATTAGGAGGTTTGGCCTTGTTAGAGGAGGTGTGTCACTGGGGGTGGGCTTTGAGGTTTCAAAAGCTTCATGCCATTTTACTATTTCAAGCTGTTTGGTTGGTTGGGTTTTTTTTTTTTTGAGACAGTTTCTCTGTGTAGCCCTGGCTGTCCTAGAGCATGCTGTATAGATGAGGCTGGCCTCAAATTCGGGTGTCTATCCACCTGCCTCTGCATCGAGTGCTGAGATTAAAGGTGTTCGCCACCCCCAGTTGGCAGATCATTCTTTCTTAACTAGAATGATGCTGTTTCTAGGATTAAAAACTAAGCCTTCTTGTGGGAAGTGAAAATAAAAAACTTTGTTTCATGTCCTACAGTTTAACTGTATTTGATGAAACCTTATTCCTTATGATTGAATTTCTCTTACATTTTCTTGGATATTATATGAACAGCATTGCCAGTGACTTCATGTATTACACACAAAATAGATGAAGCAACAGTATTACCAAATAATGGCAAATGGATGAATGTACCTTTGTGATGAGGCCGGACAGTCCAGAGGTTTCTCCATCTAGTATCCTTGCTGAGGCCATTCTATGTTTAACTAGAATCTGGTTTCCTTCATGGAGAATCCCACAGAAAACTCTATTCTAGGAACCAAAGGTCAGGATGTCCCAGCTAACCTATCTTAGCTCCTGTTAAACTGCCTGTTTGTGCCAGGACTTAGTTTCTGTCTTTAAAAATCCCATGTTCTGAACACTTGGGGCTATACCCAGGTGGGCCCAACAGGCTGGAATAAAGATTGTCAATTGGCTGTACACTGTGTCTGAGTGGTCATCTCTGGTGAGCTCCCCATAACACCTGGAGGATTTGCTGTTCAGTGATGATTCATGAAGTCATGCATTAATAAGTAGCCTCTGTGTGTCTACTGGTTGTCATCACCATGCTTCATGTATTATAACTCGCAGAGATCCGCCTGGCTCTGTCTCCTGAGTGCTGGGATCAAAGGCGTGCGCCACCACCGCCTGGCACAAGTTCTTTTCTAAAACTTGCCATAGTGGTGCATCATTGGAATCCTAGCACTGGGGAGACGAGAGCAGGAGGATCAAAAGTTCTTCAGATATGGCTACATAGTGATACCCTCTCAAAAAGAAAAGAAAACAAACCCAAAATAAGAAGGTCCTAAATTATGTTTCCCAGTTGTTTCTTCATGAAAAGTTAATACCACTAGTGTGCTCTACATCTATTGAATACATGTATCTGTATATGTGTCTGTGATGAATAATAAAACAGTAAATTTTACCTAGGACTAAGAATGAATAAAATTTGAAAGTATAATTTAAAAAATAATTGAGAATAAATGTTAAACATTAGAAAGTTGTTATCTAACAAGTTTATTTCACACATGACTTTACTGGAAATTATATAAATTATGACATAAAATTATATGTACAAATTATCAATTTATAAAAGTATATAATAGATATTTAATAATTATTATTTTAATTATTATTTGATAATTTCACACATAAATACAATGTGTTTAGAGAAGAAAATTAAATGAACTTCCTAAATATTATTTTAGCAAATTTAACATTTAAATTTTGCTTAATGTGAGAAAATGCATTGCTAGATATTCATATATCAATATATTTTCTCTTAATCACTTATCATAAATAGTGATGTTAGAAACCTTCTGTTTGATAAAATGTAAACCACATCTAATCTAAAAATCCTGGTCTACAGAGGGAGATCCAGGACAGGCACCAAAACTACACAGAGAAACCCTGTCTCAAAAAAAAAAAGAAAGAAAGAAAGAAAGAAAGAAAGAAAGAAAGAAGAAAGAAAGAACGAACGAACTTGTAGTTGGGAGAGCACAATGATGAAAATGGTTGTAAAATATTGCTCCGGTAGATTTTCTTTCTTTTGAGTATCTATTACAGCCACATTAATGTTCTCTCTTCATTCTCAAAGGCAACAAGCTTGTTTTGCATTTGAAAGCTTTTGCACTAAAATTATTTACTTACAGAGCTCTTAATAACCTTTCAAAGCAGATGTCTTTCCTATCTTGACTTAAATGTCACTTGTTCAAAGATTTTTTTCCTTAAAACTCATGATCGTGTTTTTTCTTTCACTATAGCACATTATGTAAATTAATTTTTATTTGATTGTGGGGCAGAGGGTAGGGGGTTTTAAAATTATGTAGCATATGTGCATACAAGTTCATGGTTGTAGAAGCAAGAAGTAAATATAGTGTCTGCTTCAATTTTGAGATAGAATTTTTCAGTGAATCTATAGTTCACCAATTTGCTAAGCAAACTCCAGGGATCCTTTTCTCTCCACCTCCCCAGGCCTGTGACTACAGGTGCATGTTGCAATGCCCAGCTTTTTATGTGCATGGTGAGGACCCAGTCTCAGGTCCTCATGCTTGTGCTGAAAGCATTTTACAGGCTGGGACATCTCTCTGGTCCAAGATTATTTCTTTATTTTCAGTTTTATTCCAAAAGAATAGTATCTTTAGTTGCAGCAATGCCGTGTCTCATTCAGTTACACCCTAGTGCCTTGAGAAGGATCTAGAATGGTGGTTCTCAACCTGTGGATCACAACCCCTTTGGGTCAAATGATCCTTTCATAGGGGTCATATAGAAAATATTTACATATGATTCACAGCAGTTGTAAAAATTGCAGTTATGAAGTAGTAATGGAAATAATTTTATAGTTGGGAGTCACTACAACATGAGGATCTGTGTTAAAGAGTCACAGCATTTGGAAGGTTGAGAACCACTGCTCTAGCACATAAACATTTGTTGACTCAATGAGTGATTACATGAGATCATTACATTTTCAAAAAATAACTTGAGTTCTTGCCTTGGTTTACTTCAAAGATGGGCTGTAATCTCTAGCTTAGTAAACCCTTTCCTCCTTCAAGCTGCTTTTGGTCAGTGTTTTATCACAGGAAAAGAAAGCAAACTAAAACAATCTTCATCCATCAGGGAAATGCAAATAAAAAATTACATTGGGGTTTTCCCAGCTGTGGTGCTTTGAATAAGAATGGCTGTCATAGGCTCAGATATTTGAATACTTAGCCACTAGGGTGTAGCTGAAGTTTTCCTGTGTCCCACCTGGCCCGTGGTCAGGACAAATCTCTCTCACCCACCAGTCCTGCAGCCTCTTGGACCCAAGTAAACACACAGAAGCTTATATTAATTAAAACTGCTCAGCCATTAGCTCAGGCTAACTATTGACTAGCTCTACCCATAATTCTTATTTATGTCTAGCCACGTGGCTTGGTACCATTTCTCAGTTCTGCCTTCACATCTTGCTTCCTCTGTGTCTGGCTGGTGACTCCTGACTCAGTCTTCCTGTTCCCAGAATTCTCCTCTCTGCTTGTCCTGCCTATACTTCCTGCCTGGCTACTGGCCAATCAGCATTTTATTTATTAACCAATCAGAGCAACACATTCACAGCATACTGTGCGATATCCACAGCACCAGGGAATGGAGTATTTGATAGAATTAGAAGGATTGGGATGTGGTCTTCTTGAAATAGGTGTGGCTTTGATGGAGGAAGTGTGTCAGTAGGGGGTGGTGTTGAGGTTTCAAAAGCCCATGCTACTCCCAGTTCTCCCTCTCTACCTCTGGATTAGGATGTAGCTCTCAGAGACTGTTCCAGCACCACACCTGCCTGCCATCATGCTCTCCACCATGATAATAATGGACTAAGGCTCTGAAACTGTAGGCAAGCCCCCATTAAATGTTTTCTTTAATAAGAGTTGCCTTGGTCATGGTGTCTCTTCACAGTAATAGAACAGTGACTAAGGCATCAGTCCATCACAACACGGTTGGGATTCACTGTCACGTGTGGCATAGATCCAGGGGCACCCACCTCAACCATTCATCCCAACCCATCTTCATTACCTTGTGGCTCTCCACTCTCTTCCACTAACCCCACAGCCAATATGGTTGAGACACAGATAGGCTGCCTGTGCCTTACTTCCTCTCTATGATTCTGGTCTCTCTAGATCTCCCCTAGATATACCCTTTGGCTGCCAACCTCAACCCCTCCTTGAATCTGTTGGAATTCCTGGCCACTGGCCACTCCCCAGGTACATGACTGCATATGCGCTGTCCAGCAGCCAAGCAAGAGGCTTAGTCATCCCAGGGCCTCATGTCCTTCATAATTCCTACATAATCCGTGCACTGTGTGGTCACGTAATTTGCACACAGTGTGATCACATAATCTATGCACATGTGTGGGGAAATCCATAAAAAGCGAGTCACAGAATCCTCCCCCCTCTTCCTCTTCTTTCTCTCTGTCCTTGCACGACCATTTCCGTAGGTCTAAGCACATCTTTCCTTAATAAACTCTTGTAGTGGGTTTTGTTGTACTTCATAGGGAGTGGCACTATTAGGAGGTGTGGTTTTGTTGGAGAGGGTATAGCCTTGTTGGAGGAAGTGTGTCACTGTGGGGACAGGTTTTGAGGTTTCCTATGCTCAGGATACTGCCCAGTGTGTCAGTTGATTTCCTGTTGCCTGCAAGATGTAGCACTCTCAGCTCCAGCACCACCTCTGCCTGCACGCTGCCATGCTCCCTGCCATGACAATAATTGACTGAACCTCTGAAACTGTTTTCTTTGTAAGAGTTGCCGAGGTCATGGTGTCTCTTCACAACAATAGTAAACCCTATGTAAGACACCTACCTAACAGACCTCCAGAGTCAGTCTCCTTTCCCCACTTGCTAGCCTACCACTTACCACTGCACTGATTTGGGGCAGCTTAGCGTCTGAACACAGAGTTAAAACCAGAAATCTGGTACAAGTTGGAATCTGAACCTTGAAATTCAGAGTAACCCCAAGACTGAGAACCAAGTATCACTCTGCTGGACTACAACCTGTCAGATGTGGTAATAGCAACCAAAGAATCAAATGCCCACCTAACAAAGGCAAGAATAGATATACACACACCAAGGAACAGCATAAGTGTCGTAACTCCAGATATTTAGATCCCAGTGCAAAAAGACAAACATGAACAGTGAAGACAATATGCCTTCAACAGAAATAAGCCCTCCTACTATAATATTCCCTGAGAAAAAATAATTTAGCTAAAGCACAGGGTAAGTACTTCAAAATAGCAATTATGAGTATGTTCAAGGACATTAAAGAGGATATGAATAAATGTCTCACCAAAGACTGTGAAAATACAGTTAATGAGTAATGAAAACAATTCAAAATGTAAAAACAATGTAACAAAGGAATAGAATGACTAAATAAACTCAAACTGAAAAATGATGTGAAAAGAAACACTCAGGAAGTCAAACAAAAAACTCGGAGGAAAAACTCACCAACTGACTGAATGAAGTGAAGGAATTTCAGGTCTGGAGGACAAGGTAGAAGAAATGGATAGCTCAGTCAAAGGAAATATGAAATTTAAAAAAAATCTAGGCACAAAATATCCAGACAATCTGGGACACTACCTAAAGATCAAAATCTGTGAGTGATAGCCATAGAGAAAGGAGAAGAAACTCAGGTAAAAGGCACACAAAATATTTTAGCAAAATTTCCCAAATCTAAACGAAGAGTTGGATATCAAGGTACAAGAGGCATGCAGAGCACCAAATACACAGGACCAGAAAAGACACTTTCCATGAAACATAATAAAAACACTTGGCCAGGCGGTGGTGGTACATGCCTTTAATTCCAGCATTCAGGAGGCAGAGGCAGGCTAATCTCTGTGAGTTCAAGGCCAGCCTGGTCTACAGAGCATCTTCCAGGACAGGCACCAAAACTACGCAGAGAAACCCTGTCTCGAAAAAAACAAAACAATAATAAAAGCACTTAAATGTATAGAACAAAAAAAGGATATTAAAGGCTGCAAGGGAAAATGAGGAAAAAGACAACGTCAAATATAAAGACAGGCCCATTATAATAACATCTGACTTTAATAGAGATTCTGGAAAGCAGAAATGCCCAGACAATGGATCTACAAGCTCTGAAAGACAACAGTCAGGACCTCAATACCAATCAAAACTATCAATTATAATCAATAGAGAAATAAAAACACTTCCTGATAAAAAACAAATTTAAGCAATTTCTATCCACCAATTCAGTTCTACAGAAGAAACTAGAAGGAAAATTTCCACCTGAAGAGAAGTATTACTACATCCTAGGGGATACGAGGAATAAATAGCCCAGAACACTTAACCAAAACAAGTTTAAGCAAGAGCAACAAAAATATGAATTAATAAACACTCCTCATTAATAACTCTCAATACTAATGGTCACAATTCTTCAATAAAAAGACATAGACTAATAGATTGGATTAGAAAACAGGATTCATCTTTCTGCTGCCTCCAAGAAAAGTACCTCACCACCAAGGACAGATATTACTTTCAAGCAAATGGAATAAAAACTTAAGCAGACATAGTTATTTAATATCTGGCAAAAGAGATTTAAAACCAAAACTATTCAGAAGAGATAGGGAAGGACACTACATATTCACTAAAGGAAAAATCCATCAGGAAGATATTACGATTTTAACATTTATGCACCAAGTTCATTGTGGGGCGTTTTCCCACCAACCCCACAGCTTCCCAGAGTTTTCTTGAGTGTGAGCAGCAGGAAATATTAGATAGAAGGATTTATTGCGGAGAATCTTGCGGAGATAAACAGATAGAAAATAAAGAATAGCCTCTAGAGGGCCTGGAACCTTTTCCAACGCGCCCCGACTGTCTCTGCCCCAGCGTTTTTATAGAGACGCCAAGGGGTGGAGCAAATGACCTCCTCCCCCAGCACAGCCAAGTGCAGACCATCTCAGACACCTGCACTCAGGCCCGTGGTCCTAATCATCCTCTATGCGGACCTGCTGGGTAAAGCCACGAGGAACCCAAGAACGGGCTCCCACAGTTCATAAAAGAAACATGACTGAAATTAAAATCTCTATATTGACCCTCACACAGTGATAGTGTGTGATTTCAACACCCCAGTCTCACCAATAGACAGGTCATCCAGACAAAAACTGAGCAGAGAAATGCTGGAGCTAACTGATATTATATATATCCAAATGGACCTAATAGATATTTACAGAACATTCCATCCAAGCACTAAAGAATATCCTTTCTTCTCAGCAGACCATGGAACTTTCTCCAAAATTGACGATATTAGGACACAAATCAAGTCTTAAAGATATAGGAAAATTGCAATAACACCCTGCATCTTATCTGACCACTGTGGATGAAAGCTGGATATCAGCAATAGAAACAGGAGAAAGTACACATACTAATGGAAGTTAAACACATCACTAGTGAATGAAAATGTGTTTTTATCTAAATCTCAAACGTTCAATTTTACCAATAAAGACTCAGGAGCCAGATGCTGGGGTGAAAACCTGCTAGCTCAGAGAGGCAGAGCAAGCACCCAGCTCCAATTATGTCCCAGAAAGAGAGCTTTCTCCCATGTTGTTTCAAACAAAACTCTTCAAACTGAATGTCCCTCCCTCTACTTCTTATGCATCACTCTATCCATCCTCCTGACTCCTTTTTACTCTCTATGCTTTTTTTCTTAATAATCCTATCTTCACTTCCTGTCAACTGGTTGCTTGCTCTACCTCTTGTCCTATGGTTGACTTTAATTTAATCCTATTTATGGTATTCAAGCAGAAAGCTCTTGGATTAAAGATTGTGCTAGGGCTGAGTCACACCACAACTAAAAACAAGTTTTTCCAGTAAATAACACAACCTTGGGGTTCAAATTGTGATTAAATATCCTGCAACAAAAACAAGGTCAAGATGGGCGGTGGCGGCACACGCCTTTAATCCCAGAACTCGGGAGGCAGAGCTAGGCGGATCTCTGTGAGTTTGAGGGCAGTCTGGTCTACAGAGCGAGATCCAGGACAGGCTCCAAAACTACACAGAGAAACCCTGTCTCGAAGAAAAAAAGTGTTGCCGGGCGGTGGTGGTGCACGCCTTTAATCCCAGCACTCGGGAGGCAGAGGCAGGTGGATCTCTATGAGTTCGAGGCCAGCCTGGGCTACAGAGTGAGTTCCAGGAAAGGCGCAAAGCTACACAGAGAAACCCTGTCTCGAAAACAAAACAAAACAAAAACAAAAACAAACAAACAAAAAAAACAAAAACAAGGTCAACATAGAAATCAAGAAGGAAATTAAAAGCAACTTAAAACTGAATGAAAATGAAAACACAATATATCAAAACTTATGGCAGTTCTAAGATGAAAGCTCATAGCACTAAGTGCTAACATCAAAACACTGAGAGATCTCATATTAATAACCAATAATATACTTGAAAGCTTTAAAAAAAACAAGAAACAATACTCCAAAGAGAGTAGATAAGAAAAAATAAACTCAGGAATGAATGAAATTAATGAAATAGAAACAACAACAACAAAAAGGACAAAGAACCAATGAAATGAAGAGTTGGCTCTCTTTTGAAAAAATCAACAGGACTAACAAACTTTTAGACAAATTAATAGAATGAGATTGTGAAAATAGAGATATTATAACAGCCACCATGAAAATACAAGGAATCATGTGGACATACTTCAAAAATGTATATTCCACCATAGTGGAAAAACCTTAAAGAAATGGATGAATTTCTTGATACGTATGACCTACCAAAGTTAAATTAAAATGAGGTAAATAATTTCAAATAGATCCAAACCAACCCATAGTGAAATAGAATTAAAAAAGTCTTCCAACCAAAAAAGCCCAGAGCCAGATGGTTTTAGCTCAGAATTCTACCAGACTTTCAAAGGAGAATTAATGACAATACTCCTCAATTATTCCACAAAACAGAAAATGAACGAACATCTACTAATTCTTTTTACAAAACTACTATTACTCTGATACCAAAACCACAACAAGACTCAATTAAAAAACTATAGGCCAATATCGTTTATGAACATAAATACAACAAATCTCAAGAAAATACTTCCAAAACATATTCAAGAATACATCAAAAAAGATTATCAATCACAATCAAGTTGGCTTCATCCCAGAGATGCAGGGATGGTTCAACATATGTAAATTAATATTCATATTCTACCACATAAACAGACTAAAAGACAAAAGATGCATGATCATTTCATTAGATGCAAAAAAGGGATTTTTTGGTTGTTGTTTTGTTTTTGATTTTTAGAGACAGGGTTTCTCTGTGAAGTCCTGGCTATCCTGGAACTCCTTTTGTATCAGGCTGGCCTTGAGCTCTGAGATCTACCTGCCTCTGCCTCCTGAGTGCTGGAATCAAAGACATGCTCCATCACTGCCTGGTTGCAGAAAAGAATTTTGACTAAATTCAAAATTCTTTCATGATAAAAGTCCTGGAGAGACTAGGGATAGAGGGACATACCTCAACATATGGCAGTTTACAGCAAGCCTATAGCCAATATCAACTTGTATGGAGAGAAACTCTAAGCAACTCCACTAAACACAGGAACAAGACAAGGATTCTTTCCATACCTGTATTGATAGACCCCAGACCCAGGGTACTACCTTCTCAGGTGGGCGCCCCAAGAACCCAGACTCTGGTCCAGTTGATGCAAATAGCAAGAGGTTTATTGATGCAGCTGTACAGTCGGGCTAACTCAGCTCCAAAGAGCAAGAGTCGTGCCTACTGCAGCCACATGGGTACTTTTAAAGGAAAAACCCACAAAAGCCATAAGATTATAATTCCCATACAATTTCGTTTTGATTGATTTATGTCTAGAGGCTAATTTCATAAGATCATGGCCTGATCACAGGGTGGGTACAGTCACGTCCACATGCACATTCTTCCCAAAACCTCAAGGGGGGTATCAGGGTGGGAGTGAAGTTTACACAAAGGTCACAGTGGTCTTTCCTGGAACACTTGCAATTATCCCAGTCACAGTTGAGCACATCTCTTAATAGAAATCTCTTTACATTGTTACATTGTGGCAGGGATGGTTGAGTAATAGCTAAGTCAGGTTGCCCTTGGAACTAGCTTTTTTAGTTCCTCATTCTCCTGGGGCTTGGGGGGTGTAAGCCTGAAGGGTTAGGGTCTTTCAGTATAATATAATACTTGACGTCTTAGCTAGAGCAGTACGACAACTCAAGGAGATCAAGGGAACACAAATTTGAAAGGAAGAAGTCAAAATATCTTTATTTGCAATTATGTGACCATAAAAAAAAGACCTTAAAAATCCAACAGGAAATTCAAGGGCTGATAAACACTTTCAGCACAGGAACAGGAAGAAAAGAACACACAAAAATCAGCAGTCTTTCTTCATACAAACATGCTAGAAAGAAATCAAGGGAACAATACCTTTCACAATGGACTCAAAATGTATAACTTTAACTAAGCAAGTGAAAGACTTGTACAATAAAAATTTCAAGACAGTGAATAAAGAAATTGAAGACATCAGAAGATGAAAAGATCTCCCATGCTTATGGAATAATAGCATCAACATAGTAAAAATGGCCATCCTACCAAGAGCAATCTACAGATTCAATGTAGACTCCATCAAAATTCTAACACAATTATTCACACAAATTAAAAAAAAGCAGCCTTCCACTTCATGAGGAAATACACAAACCCAGGATAACTAAAACAATCATGAACAATAAAAGAATTGGAGGACTCACATTTCCTGGTTTCAAATTGTATTACAGAACTATAGTAATAAAAACAGCATGGTATTGACATAAAAATAGACAAATTGATCAACAGAATTGAATCAAAGACCCCAATGTAAGTCCACACACATATGGACACCTGATTTTTAACAAAGAATTCAGAAAAACACAACAGGGAAAAAAGAAAGCGTCTTCAACAGATGGTGCTGGTCAAATTGGATGGTTGCTTGTAGAAGAATACAAATAGATCTATATCTATCAGCCTGCACAAACTCAACTTCAAATAGATCAAGGACCTCAACATAAGACCAGATGCTCTGAATAAAATAGAAGCAGGAGAACTGCCCCCCACCCCTTGCTCATCTCTGCAAAGGGTGAACTTGCCAAGGCAATGCAGAAGAGCTCACCCTGGTGGTGAGGACAGGAAGAGCTGGCAGGCTGACCAACCCTGTAACTACCCAGGGCCAAGGCTTTGAGTTGGCCCACCCCAATATCCACCCCATCTGTGATCTGCTGGAGCACGTGAAGTGACCAGTCCTGCAGACCCAAAGCTGCAGGATTTCCACAACATAGAGCAATAGCAGATAACCAAGAGGAGTTCCAATGAGGGCCCAGCATTGATAGTGTAGCAGAAACCAGAGGCCTCGAACCAGACCAATGACTCTTTGCAATGAACACCTACCTGCAAGTAAAGAAATATGGACAAAGGGGTTTACTGCGTGACTCACTGTGTCACACTGCAGCTTCCATGATGAGATTTTTTTTCTCCTTTTTTTTTCTTTTTCTCTTAAATTTTATTGGGGGAGGCTGCAAGGGCAGAGGGTGTATATACAGGGATGAGAAATGAATGGGACTGAGATGCATGATGTGAAAGACACAAAGAAAAATAAAAAGAGCCCGGGTGGTGGTGCCTCACGCCTTTAATCCCAGCACTCAGGAGGCAGAGGCAGGCGGATCTCTGTGAGTTCGAGGCCAGCCTGGGCTACCAAGTGAGCTCCAGGAAAGGCGCAAAGCTACACAGAGAAACCCTGTCTCGAAAAATAAATAAATAAATAAATAAATAAATAAATAAATAAATAAATAAATAAATAAATAAATAAATAAATAAAAGTTAAAAAAATAGATCAAGGACCTCAACATAAGACCAGATACGCTGAATTAAATAGAAGAGAAAGCTGTGAATATAATTAACAAATTAGCCCAGGAAAGTACATTCTAAACAGAACTCCAATAGGTTGGGCATTAATATCACTTACTTAATGAAACCTCATAACAACAAAGGGCTTCTAAAAAGCAAAGGATACCATCACTGATGTAAAACATCAGCCTATAGAATGAAACAAAAAGCTTTACCAATTATACACTTGAGAGAAGGTTTCTATCTAGAATATATGAAGACTTCCAAAATCTGAAAATTAATAAAAAAATAAAAATGAGGTTTAGAACTAAACAGAGAGTTCTAAAAATATCTAATACAAATTGCTGAGAAGCACAAAGATTTTTCAATATCCTTGGCAATTAAGGAAGTACAAATTGAAACTACTTTGATATTTCATCTTACCTCAGTTAGATCAATAAAACAAATGACAGCACATCCTAGCAATGATGTGGGGAAATGGGAACTAATTGCTGGTGGGAATGTGGTATAGCCACTATGGACATCAGTGTGGCATTTCCTCAAAACCGTATATGTCACAAGATCCAGGTATACCTCTCTTGGACAAATACACAAAGGACTCTGTATCTTACTACAGAGATACTTGTTTATCCATGTTCATTGCTCTCTTTTCAGAATAACCAGAAATTGGAAACAGCCTAGATGTCCATCAACTGATAAACGAATAATGAAAATGTAGTACCTTTACACATGCAATACTATTCAACTGTTAAGAAAAATGAAATTATGAAATTTTCAGATAAATAGATGGAGATAGAAACAATTGTTCTATGTAAGATAACCCACTCAGAAAGGGTAACAGTATATGTTTTCCCTTGTGTGTGGATGTTTGTTGTTGTATTTTACAAGAAAAAAGAAACACTGTAGCTATATTTATAAGGAAAAAGAAACACACCAAGCCAAAGTAAAGAGAAAAGCCAAAGAGGTCAGAGCTAAGAGCCTTAACCGTTTTCAGTTAGCTAGTCTCTCCCTGAAGCAACGACTCCCAGCTCAAAAAGGGGGGTTGTCCTTTTATAGAATTCTGTTCTGCCTTCTCATTGGTTGTAAGCCCAACTGCCTAACTGCCTCATCACTACTTGTTCGTCAGACCCTGGCTATGGCTTGTTAATAGCTCTGACCCCTAGGCAACTTTATTTATTAACATATAACATTTTAATACAAAAGAAAATATCACCACATATGTTAGCTTTTAGACTTTGGATAAGTGTGTTTCATTCAGAATATTCTCAGAGGTTATAATAACTAGTAAGGGATCAGAGGGAAGGAGAGACTCTTCCAAGGATGGAGAACAGAATATAATGTTGTAAATGGGTAAAGCGGAAATTATAATGGGCTGATTAAATTGGGAGGAAGATGAGAGGGCCAGGTAGAAGAGGGAATATGGGGAGCAATAACAAACAGTAAAAGCCTTTGAAAAGGCATAGCAAAACATACTGCTGTAGAAGCTTCTAAAATATATACATTTATAAAAAGAATTTAACTGGAATTACTATATGATGGTCCATCTGACATTATGTGCTACAAAATAAACTCTCCAGTACCAGGAATGGGTTACATCTTGTTGAGTCATTGGCCCAAGTTATTAAAAGTTAACATAGTTTACTGTGATATTTATAACAATATAATACTAATATGAAACTAGAATAATAATCCACTTTCTTCTTCCTTTGCCAGCATCTCAGAAGAAACCTTCAGTGTTTATTTCACCTCCAATCATATTCACCAATATTAAATTCCTAGTATGAATTCTTTTAAATTTTATTATATTAGAAGCAATATTCACTTTAAAATACACATATTGAGATTTTGAATTCTTAATTTTTAACATTTGTGAGATCATAGTATACACATTAGTTTAGAATTACAAATTGATAAAATAGATGTAAAACATCCTTCTTGTAATTATATAATATTTTATATTTCACACGTCATGTACCATGATGTTTGCAACTAGTATTTTGCATGATATTGTAGTTTTGTTCAGCTATTTTGCTTTTATAACCAATGCTGCAATAACAGGCAAATGCACCCTAATTTTAACACTTCTTACTCCATTGATTGCCAGAGATGGTGGTGTGTATTTGGTTAACAAGACAAAAACTCTGTACTCTCTCAGTGCTGCCGAATTCATATATTTTGAATTTACATGAAGGGACATGAAACATTATTTTTCAATAATGTAGACTATCTTGCACTTAAGACTGTGAAAGTTCTTCCTTGTCTGGTCTTCTATTTAGTATTAATATCAACATTCATCTAAAAAATCTCTTGTATCAAAAAGAAATTATTTAAAAATTACAGGAAATTTGAAACGTGAAGCACAGTGGTGGGGGTGAAGTCTGGGGTTGAACAGGCTTAAAGGGGTTTAACAGGTGGTGGGTGGTGACTTATCTGGAGTTCCTAGGACCAACCTGGCATCCTGTAAGACTGCCTGGGCTTTGGGCCCTAGTAGGGAGCTCAGGGGAGGGGGTACAGTCTGGGTTATTGGGTGGGTTTTAACAGAAGACTCTCAAAGGGATGAGAAACAGTTAAGGAGATGTTCAACATCCTCAGCCATCAGTGAAATGCAAATCAAAACAACTCTTAGATTCTATCTTACACCTGTCAGAATGACTAAGATCAAAAACAAAAGTGACAGCTCATGCTGGGGAGGATGTGAGCAGGGGGAACACTCCTCCATTGGTGGTGGGAATGCAAACTTCTACAGCCACTTTCGAAATCAGTATGGCGGTTTCTCAGAAAATTGGGAATCAATCTACCACAAGACCCAGCTATACCACTCTTGGGCATATACCCAAAGGATGCTCAATCATACCACAAGGACACTTGTTCAACTATGTTCATAGCAGCTTTATTTGTAATAGCCAGAACCTGGAAACAACCTAGATGTCCCTCAACCTAGGAATGGATAAAGAAAACGCGGTACATTTACACAGTGGAGTATTATTCAGCTGCTAAAAATAAAGATACCAGAAAACTTGCAGGAAAATGGATGGAACTAGAAAAAAATCATCCTAAGTGAGACAGTTGTTTAGCTTGAACTGTTTAGGGGGTCCCCAGGCAGTGGGCCCAGGACCTGTCCCTAGTACATGAGCTGGCTATTTGGAACCTAGTTCCTATGGTAAGACACTTTGCACAGCCTTGGTGCAGGGAGGAGGGGCTTGGACCTGCCTCAGCTGAATATACCAGGCTCTACTGACTCTCCAGGGGAGACCTTGCCTTGGAGGAGGTGGGAATGGGGGGTGGGCTTGGGGGAAAGGCTGGAGGGTGGGAGGAGGGAGGACAGGGGAATCTGTGGTTGATATGTAAAATGAATAGAAAAATCTCTTAATAAAATAAAATAAAATCACTAATTTAAAAAAAATGAGATGTCTCCATCAAATCTCTCCCATTTAGAACTCAGGGACCCCTGTTGAAGAAGAGGCAGAGGATTGGGGAAGATGGAGGGGACTGAGGACACCAGGAGAACACAGTCATCTATAACAACTGAGAAAAGCTCAAATGGGCTCCCAGAGGCTGAAGCAGCAATCACAGGTCCTATAAGGGTCTGCACTAGGTCCTCTGCAGATAATAACTAGAGCTTTTAGAAGGTCTCTGATTCCCGTGTCTTCTCTTGGGGCTCTTTAATCTTTCTATTGTCTTGTCTTGTCCAATGTAAATACGTTTTGTTTCTTAAAAAGAAAAAGAAAAAATCATCCTGAGTGAAGTAACCCAGACCCAGAAAGACAAACATGGCATGTACTCACTCATAAGCGAATGTTAGCTGTAAAACAAAGAATAACTATGCTACAATCCACAGATCCGGAGAGACTAGGTAATAAGGAGGGTTCATGGGGGAATACCTGGATCTCCCTTGGAAGGGGAAATAGAAGAGATTTAGTGAGTGTACGGAGGGCAGGTGGTTATGGGAACATTAGTGATCAGGTTGGAGGGGCATTGGGGGAGAGTACTGAAAGAGACTAATGGAGATGGGGGTACATTTCGGGTTTAGGTGAAAACGTGGTGCAATGAAATCTCCTAGGAATCTACAAAGATGACCCCAGCTAAGACTCCTAGAAATAGGGGATAAGTAGCCTGAACTGGACATCTCCAGATTGGTGCCTAGCTCAATTATCAGAGAAGCAACATCCAGCAACTGATAGAAACAGATGCAGACCCACAGCAAAAACATTTGGTGGAGTTTGGGGAATCCTGCAGAAGAGGAGAAAGGATTGTGGGAGCCAGAGGGGTCAAGGACACAACAAGAAAACTCACAGAATCAACTAACCTGGGCTCATTAGGGGCTCATAGAAACTGAACTGACAACCAGGCAACCTACAAGGGACTGACCTAGACACTCTGCTTATATGTTACAGTTGTATAGCTTGGTCCTCTTGTGGGACTCCTAACAGTGAGAGCAGGGGCTCTTCTTAATGCTTTGGCTGGCTTTTGGGAACCTGTTCCTCATCCTGGGTTGTCTTGTCCATCCTTAATACACGGGAAGGTGCTTAGTCTTACTGCAACTTGATATACCATGTTTTGTTGATATGCATGGGACCCATGGGAGACCTGCCTTTTCCTGAACAGAAACAGAGAAGTGGATTGGGGGGTGGTGGGGTTGTCGGGGGAGGGACTTGGAGGAGAGGAGGGAGGGGAAAATGCAGAAAATAAAGAAATTAAAGCAGAAAAGAAAAGAAACACACACAATAAAAAATAAAGAAGAATGAAATGAAAAAGAATCTAACATGAGTCAGGCTACGTTGGTGCACGCCTTTAATCTCAGCACTCAGAAGGCAGGTGGATCTCTTTGAGTTTGAGGCTACACTGGTCTGTATAGTGAGTTCCAGGACAGTCAGAGATACACAGTGAGATCCTGTCTCAAAACAAAACAAAACCCACAAAAAACAAAGTACAAAACAAAACAACAATGAAAAAAACCTAACATGCTAAAAAGTGTTTGTAATAGTCAGCACTCTACTCAATGGGAAATTTCTATGGCTATCCCCATTAAAATTTAACTAGAAATTATTGCCTGTAGAAACTTAAAAGGAAGCAACCAGAATTTGCAGAAACTAATGAAGCAGAAAACAGATTAGCAAAACCTAAATCCAAGTTTTGTTAAAAACAAAACAAAAAAAAACAACAGAGCAAAAGGACAGCCAAGGCTGTACAGAAAAACCTTGTCTTGGAAAAAATAAAAGGGAAAAAAGAACTTCTGACAAATACAGAAAAATAGAGAAGTATTAAGTGTATTTATAGTAAGTTTTCTACTTCTTCCTCATATGTTAGCTAGCATTCACTAGTTCTATTACCATTTTCAAGGCCCTGTAGTTCTGATCTTTGAGTACAGCCAGATTATAATCCTGAATGATTTATATAGAAATAATAGTTTCTTAAAGTCATATAGCACCTCTTTGGTTCTGCATAAAGAAGGTCAAGTGTCTTATCTTATTGCAGAACCATTTTAGTTAATAAATCCATTAACTGACAATATTGGGTCCAGTTTCCTGGTATATCAGTTGGCATTAGGTAGCCACTTTGTCCCCTCTGGAGGCTCGAGTCCTCGGCCCTGTAAAACAATCATAAAACAATGTGTGTCAGCATGAGGCAGAGATTTCCTGATTACCCCCCCCCCCCAGCGTACAGATGGCCTGAGCATTGGGTACCCTGCTTGAGCCATGGACAGGAAGTGTATTTTGCTGCCCTTGGTAAAGATGGCGGTGAGGTTATATGACCTGTCCCTCTTGACCTTAGCCAAGATGGCATCTGCCTGACCATGTGATTGACCTTATCAAATATGGCAATGGAGCCATATGACCTGTCTGTCTTTGACCTTAGTCAAGATGGTGCCTGCCTGACCACGTGATGGGAGGTCAGAGGCAGGTAGCTCTGCCAGAGACCCAAGTGGCAGTATTGAATGGAAGGCAAAGCTGTCAGTGAAATAGAAAGCATGCTTCTTACAGGCAGGAAGGAGCAGATCTGCCACGGATGGAGGCAAGTAAGTGGGTACCTTTTGGCAAGCCCTGCCAAGGTATGCCACCAAGCAGACACACCACATACAGCAGAGTTAGTGGAAGAGGTTTGAGGGAGGAAAGGAAAAGAGTGAAAGACCATGCCAGAGTGGGGGCAGGCCCTGATCACTCACTGAAGTTATACATGTTCTGAAAATATATGGTTCCCATGGATGAGATGGGGGAAAGGAATTCCTACAGCCTGTAGCCATGAGTGTCCTCAAGGCTAGAGGAGGGACAGAACGAGGACCAAGCCGTCAAAGAGGATTGTCGCCACACTCAACAGGGGTCGACTTAGCCTGGCTAAGCCAGAAGTCTCGGCACCTAATACTAGGATTTTTGAGGAGGCAAGAACGAAAACCGAGCTCCAAGAGGGAATCACATCCATAGGAAAAGGTCAGGGATCATGTTGCACAAGCCAGAAAGGCATAAAGAAGTTGTGGGCAGCTCCAGAGGGAGTGTAAAAACTCAATTGAAACTTACAAGATTGCTGCTGGTGAATGGGGTGGTGAGCCATCCGGTGAGCTAGAGCCTGTTGTGGGTAGACTGGGTCCAGAATCCTGGCATGCAAGGGGCTGCCAGGAGGGCCTATCTGAGTTACGACACCAATGTAATGATGTGGCACTTAGGAGGCCTTGGTGGGTTTTGCAGTCAAGGTGCCCCCAGTGGGCAGACGGTGGGCATTACTCACACAGCAGACGTAATGTCCATATGGCAAATTTACTTTGGAGGGAGGGTAGAGCTAATGGAGGGAAGGAGAAAGGAGAGAGAAAGAGAGAAGGAGAGAAAGAGAGAGAAAAAGAGAGGTGCATGCTACCTCTGGTGAGAGGAGGGGGAGGAGTTTTTCCTCTTAAGGGGGCTTTAACGTGAGATGACATCAGGATGCTGGGTGGGTCTCCATCGGGTGGGTCAGAATACTAACAACAGTCAGAGGACAACTTGCAAGAATCCTTCTCTCCTTCCAGCACATGAGTCACGCACGGGGAGGCGAATGCCTTTACTCACTGAGCCACTTTGTAAGTCCATGAAGTCTAATAGTTGAGCAAGAAATTCACAGGTGTTTGTTCCCTAAGAAACTGTATACATTCTAAAGGGAAATGTTTAAAGAGTAAAAATCAGAATAAGCTTATGACTTTTTTTTTCTGAGGCAGGGTTTCTCTGTGTAACTCTGGCTGTACCAGAACTTGCTCTGTAGAGCAGGTTGGCCTTGAACTCACAGATATCTGACTGCCTCTGACTCCCTAGTGTTGGGATTAAAGGCGTGTGCCACCACCACCACCACCACCACCACCACCACCACCACCACCACCACCACCACCACCACCACCACCACCCAGCATGACTTATTTTTTAAATGACAGTTTAAGGCCCTGGTAGACCCACTTTCACTTTTTGTTTGTGTCTTAGTTAGGGGTTTATTGCTGTGAAGACACACCATGACCATGGCAAATCTTATAAAGGAAAACATTTAATTGGGGCTGCCTTACAGTTCAGAGGTTTAGTCCATTATTGTCATGGTGGGAAGCATGGCAACATGCAGGCAGACATGATACTGGAGAAGGGGCTGAGAGTTCTACATCTGGATCTGCAGGTAGGAGGAGGAGACAAAACACTAGGCCTGGCTAGAGCATCTGAAACCTCAAAGCCTGTCTCCAGTGGCACACTTCCTTCAACAAAGCCACACCTACTCCAACAAAGCCATACCTCCTAATAATACCACTCCCTATGGGCCTATGGGTACCATTTTTCAAACCACCACATTCCACTCCCTGGCCCTCATAAGCTTGTAACAATATCTAATGCAAAATACATTTAGTCCAACTTTAAATTTCCCCATAGTCTATCACAGTCTCAACTCTGTTTAAAAGTTCAAAGTTCAAAGTGTCTTCAGAGATTCATGCAATCTCTCCTTTTTTTAAAGTTTGGTTTTTATAGCCATAAAGCTACAATTTCCAAGAGTTTCTCTGTGAAGCCCTGGCTGTCCTGGAACTTACTCGGTAGACTATGCTGGCCTGGAACTCAGGGATCTATCGAGGACTATTGGGGTCCAGCCCCTCGATAGCCCTTTCCCAGGGTCTTTGGAAGAATCTTCAACCAGCTGAAAATCTAATTTTTGATGATATTAAATGAATCTATGTACACAAAACTCTTTAGTTCATTCACTTTATTTTTCTGAGTCAGCTCTCTTGCTACACAGCTTCTATTCTGCTCTCTTACTTAGCTCCTTTCCCTCTATGTGCTATCTTAATTCTTTCATCTTAGTTCTGCCCCACCTTGATCTTTCACATCTAATTCTTACCCATCTAGTTCTTCCCCATCTGGCTCTTCCTCATTTTCCATCTCATCCTTCTAGTCCTTAGCCTCCAAATCTCTGAGGTTTACAGTTATATACCCATGCAATAGCAATGCTCTGGCTAAGACAAGGTCGCCAGGCTTGAATTCTTACAGGGTCATCAAGGCAGATAAGAGTTTTCCTCAGGCAGTGACTGTCAGGCTTTCTTTTACAACCCAAAAGGGGAATGGTAAAGGAGGAGGTCAACTAAGAGCTAAAATCGTTTAATAAATCAGAAAAGGGGATTTTATATGCTCAAACTACATTCCTAGAAGTGGTTAGGTAAAATGTTAGTACACTATAATGTTAGTATAAATCTTGAGTAAAATAAAACTGTTTATATTTCTTTGGGGCTTTAACTGTGGCAGTAACTCAGCTGTGTCATTTACCAGCAGGGATCTCTAGACAGCTGTGTCACAGCTTGATGTACCTGGTATGCAAAAAAACCCTTTTGTTCTAAGTTAAATGTCAAAAGGGAAGCTCTAGACTGAGCTTAATTTGAACCATAAACAAAGCTATGTACCTAACTTATGTCTGACGTAGGTAGTGTCTCCTTAATTCAAAATAAAAAAGAAGATCATATACTTCAAACATATAATGGCACAGAAAACACATGTGGCATTTAAATAAGAATGTGGTGGTTAAAACTTTTCCTTAGAGTCTCAAGCATTTGAATATTGGGTCCTTAAGTGTGGCCTTGCTAGATGAGTTGTGCTGCTTCCAGACATAAGCTCTCGGTTGCTGCGACCTCCGCTTCAGCATCATGGACTCTCTGAAATCATAAACTCAATTTTTTTAAATTAACTCTATTATGATGTTTTATCACAGCAAGAGACAAGTTACTAAGATACAAGCTATACCTTTGGAAAATAGCATCAGAGTATAAATCCATGACGGTGTTAGCATTAATGACCTTGGTATTGTATCCAGAGTTGGCTCAGTAGATTGGATCAACAACACTGATCTGAAGAAATTTTAGTGGCGGTATGGCACAACCAGCAAGTGCTAGAGGAGATAAAATAAAATCTAGCATAGTCAATGTGCTAGTCAT